>CM076582.1:310688544-310796956 GCA_034641835.2 Pinus albicaulis | reverse complement strand
CTCAAAAAATAAGGATAAAAAGTATGCTTTGTGGTCAAATCATTCTCAAAATAAATCTGCATGACTAATCTATTCATCAATTGTAAAACCTGTTCAGAACAACATCAAAAGGAATAAAAATACCTGTTTCATGATAAAAAAATATAATAAAACCATAGTCACAACAATAAATATTCATTGCAAATAATTGAATGAGTAATAAAAAGAGTTTTAATATTCATTTTTACCATTCAATAGTTACCATTTGCATTTTGGAGCTCTGAACCTATTTTTGCCCCTAAACTTCAGTAGCTGATTGAGATTGATTCTGTGGACAGTTTTCATCACCATTTGATCTAGGTTAGTGCCATGAACCTTATCTTTCTTTTAGTAATCATTTAATTTCCTTTCATTGTAATTTTTTAGGGTTTTTAGCCCCTTGGGGTAAATTTTGCTTCCAAAAAGGGAAACGCACCGTTGAGCATCAAAAAGTGCATTGTATAGTAGCTAAAATGAAGGCTAGTTGCATATGCAATGCACTGTCCCTTGTTCAGGACTATGTTGAGCGCAATCTTCCTTTTTAATTCTTGCACTATGTCCAAAATTTGTCTATTTTTTTGCATTGAAGGGAGTCTAATGATTCTTATGGTTATATTTTAGGATTTCATCAGGCTATAATGACGATTACATGGAGAGAAAGAGATCACAAAGAACAGAATATGGTTGCCCTAAATGATTCGGGTACAGTAAGAGCCCTAAGAGATTGTGGCTTGTTAAAGTACTTTCATTTGTCATGGATGAGGCAACAAATAGAACTCTTGGAGTTCCTAGTTTGAGCATGGGATCCAACTATCGAGGCATTTCAAATTAAGAACAAAGTGGTTCCTATAATAGTGGAGGATGTATATTTTCTCATAGGTTTTTCGAGGAGAGGCTTGCCCATTTCCATTTCAGGGTCTGTTTTTGGAGGAGAGACCGTGAAAGATTATGTTTTGCAGCATTTATATCCAAGGGTAGAGCCAAGCAAAGATGGGAAGATAAACATCCAGGATGTTAGAGATTTTCCTTTGAGAACCATTCTTTTCGCGATTGCAAAACTTGCTGGCACCGTTACACTACATGTAGCGAATAGATCATATATGCAGTATGTGCTAGAGTGCATGGAGCCAACAATATTCAAATGGTCTGAAGCTGTACTCTCTCAGATAAAAGAACTACTTAACAAGGAAAAAGGAGGAAGTAAGAAAAACTTCAATTATGGTTCGATCCTCATTTCATTTTCCTCAGAGCGAATTCCACTGATGCAGCCTCAGCATGTGACGCTAGGTGTTTCTAATCCTAGAGATCCAAGGATGCAGAGATGGGTAGAACTAATGGGTAGGCGTGCAGGCCAATCTACCATTGTGTTCTCGATTGTGTTCTTCACCTGGTTCAGGTGACAGGTTGTCGCCATCGATGAGTATGCATACGCAGGCGTTGATTTCCGAGGAGATCCACACTTAGCCTTACCAGAAGGCACTCAGTGGGGTGCAATAGGTAAGAATTTTTTGACCATGTTTTTTGATTTTTCTAAGGTTTATACAATGATTTTGTAGTTTTGATGTTTTCCCAAGTCTAAACTAAAGTTTTTATGTAATGCAGATGTTGGTGGATTTCAACCAGTGGAGGAACCAGAGCATGGAACATATGAGCCAATAGAGAGGACTGTTGGGAGAGTAGTCCTTCAGGATCTAGACATGGCTGAGACTCTGATTGAGCATCGGCATCACAGAGAGGGGTTGACCTTTGGGATTATGGATTTCCGAATCGAAGAGTTACCCATGCGACTACAACGTCATACTATAGGTGTTACTAACCGTTGGATGCGGTTACTGTGTAGGATAGCTAGATCTGTAGCATGTTACCATGAGCACCACTAGTTTAATTTTGACATGTTGCATACATTTTGAGGTCAGATGACCAATGTGTCTTGGGCACAATTTTTTTTAAAAGCCTATAGCTATCTATCTATTTGACTTCAGTGTTTTCCTATGTTTATTGTGCAATCCTATTCAATTATGTAAATGTTTTATTTACATGTGTTGTAAATGTATGTCTGAAACTTGATTAGCCAAAGAATTAGTCAATGTGTTAAAATTTATGGAAATGTGTTGATATTGAATAAAACCAAAGTGTCTTTCCAAAAGTCAAACTCTTAGGAACAAATGATGCAGTGTTGGACTTCTAACGGTATAAACACTAGTAAGTTGTAATACCACAAGTTGTGAGTCTAACCTTATGATAATCTGATTAATACCAAATGAAATGGCATCAGAGAGAAGTTCGATCAATGTGCTATACTCAACGATATTTTTTGTCGATCTACCAATACAAATCCCTTGAAAAATCACTAACTTGCCGTTTGGAGCGGAAATGGCCCACACTGCAGAGGATAGATTCTGCGTACTATGACTAGCACCATCAACATATCCAACAAATGGTTCCAAATATTCAGACATCTACGATGAAATGTAAAGTGGATTACTAACGTCAAGAAAACTCTAAAAACAAACTAAGATAGTGAATGAAAATCAGTAGCATATATATACAATATAATACAAAAAATCACTACGCTCATGATTAAGCATAGTAACGTTTAAGATACAACCCATTTCTGGGCTATGTCAACAGAATTCAATTGTAATCTACTAACTCATAGGCGCCCTTAGCAAGAACTCTTTTTACAATATAGGGGCCATGCCATAATGGCTCAAATTTCCCTATACCTAGTACATCAGCTTCTTGATCATAAATAAGGACCAAGTCGCTCTCTGAGAAAATGCGAGGCTGGACATTTTTGTCGTATTGCGCCTTTATACGTCTCTTTTGCACTTCGTTGGCCAATTGGGCTTTACAACGTGTTTCATCAAGATGGATGAGGTTAAAAAGATGCGCTTCTTCTTCCGAGGTGTCAGGTAACAAGTTGATTGTGAGTTTTAATGATGGTATTTCACATTGGATAGACAAGATAACTTCCATACCATACACCAATTGAAAGGGAGTAAATCCAGTTGTGTTTCTCACCGAGGTTCGATACGCCAACAAGGCCGAGTACAGGATCAAATGCCAGTTTATTTTACAAACTCATATCATTCATTGAAGCATACATTTAAGAATCTTGTTGATAGCCTCAACTTGTCCATTTGATTGTGGATAATAAGGAGTAGAATTATCATGTGACAATCCTAAATTGGTAGTCAATTTAGTCATCATATGGTTGTGAAAATGCTTCCCATGATCTGTAACTATAGCCTGTGGGACCCCAAATTGTGCAATAACATGATTAAAGAAAAACAATGCAGCTGTCTGTCCTGTGTTGTTGAATGGAGGCATCGCTTCGGCCCATTTGGTAAAGTAGTCTACTACGACAATAATATAACCATGCCCCCCAGACGAACGAGGGTTACAGGTCATGAAGTAAATGCCCCATTTCGAAAATGGTCTCACAGAGACAACATGATGCATTGGCGCTGGTGGTTTTCATATTTTACGATAAAAAAATTGGCACGCATGACAACTTCTGACTGCGAGGATGTAGTCGCGAAATATTGTAGGCCAAAAGTAACTGGTGCGGAGCATCTTCTGCGCGGTGGCATATCCAGACAAGTGTCCACCACAAGCCCCAACATGACAGTAATTTAAAACCTTTTCGGCCTCCTCATGAGTGAGGCACCTCCTTAAAATTTTATCGACACCTTGACAATAAAGTGTATCGTCGACGATCAGATAATATTTGGATTGGTATCGAATACGTCGCTGCTCAGAGCGAGAGGTATCAGGCCTAAAAGTTTTAGATTGGAGATAAATGATGAAATATCCATACCAAGGATCAGATGATCTGATCAGAAACAGAGACTCGTCAGGAATTGATGGTTCTGACGTTGTAGCAGTACTATCAGAGGGAAGGTCACGGAGAAGCTTAGCCAAAACTAAAGATTTCTTTGACTTGGATTTGATGAATTCCAAATCAAATTCCTGCAAAATGACAATCCATTTTGAATATTTACCCCCCAACAATCCAAAACAACAATGGTCTTTCGGAACAGGATAATGGCGAAATCTTTGGACATCTTGAACGATTGCCAAGGCAAGATTTTCTACATACAAATACTTAACTTCCGTATCATTGAGATTTCGACTCAAATAATAGATTGGATGTTCTATCACATTTTATACTTGGACAAATACCATAGCAATGTTCATATCAACCGCGACGATATATAGGAAATAGTCATTCTGATAATTAGGGGGATACATTAATGACGCCTAGACAAGAGTATCCTTGACAACATCAAAAGAAGCTTGCGCAACTTGGTCCCAATGGAAGGGAACCCCTTTCTTCAATAGTCGAGTAAATCCTTTAGCCATTTCGGTGTAGTTGGGAATGAACCTCCTTAGGAAGTTAGCCTTTCCTTGAAGTTTCTGTATCTGAAGTAAATTTGATGGCGTAGGCAAATCCGGAATGGCTTGAACCTTCAATGGGTCGATTCGAATTCCTTCTTTTGAGACGACGAATCCAAGAAAACGAATAGAACCAACAAAAAACATACATTTATGTGGATTGAGGTGTATTTTGTAGTGACGACAGTGTAAAAAATGGCTCTCAAATGCATTGGGTGATCATTTCGATTTCGTGAATGCACTCGTAAATCATCTAGACAAGGTTGAATGATGTGCTTGATGTCATTGAAATCATAATCCATTTCTCTTTGAAATGTTTCCCCAACATTCTTTAAACCAAACGGTAGTTTCCTATAAGTGAATGTGCCCCAGTGACAGATGAATGCTATCTTATGTTGATCTTCTGGGTGGATATTGATTTGATTCTAGCCAGAAAATTCATCCATGAATGAAAATATTTCACAACCAGCACAATCGTCAATGATCTAGTCGATAAAGGGAGTAGGATAGTTATCTTTTGGACAAGCTAGATTGACATCCCGGTGATTGACGCACACTCTAATGGTTCCTTGTTTTTTCATGACAGGAATGATGTTGAAAACCCACTCAGTTAGTGGAACAGGGTAAATGAAACCAAGACACAAAATTTTCTCAACTTCTGCTTTAATGGAAGCGACCTTCTTTGGATGAACAGGATGATGGCGTTGACGCACCAGTTTGACATCAGGATACATATTAATAGTGTGTTCAACAATACTAGTATCTATGCCTGGCATTTCCTCGTAAGACCAAGAAAATACGTCATGGAATTCATGAAATAGAGAGCGATATGTTTCAAGTTATAATGTAGAACAAGACACACCAACATGAATATTTTCTACTACGCTAGGTTTAGTCGGACTATCGATAGAAATGGTTTCTTCAATATTTGAAAAATTTCGCTCGGAATCGATTGCATTAATAGGTAAAGAATTCAAAAAGAAAATTTTGATTGATGGGTGATATAGTTCAATAAGATAGTTTTCTTCATAATCAGGAAGATGGGAATGATGATGATAATATTCCCATGGTTCTTCTGACATCATTGTTTCCAAAATATTCTCATCTATCAAGAAATTTGAGGAAAAAGGATCATATGGAGTACCATAATCTAAGGAATGATCAACCCAAACAACTGGCGATGCTGATTTCAAATTCGCCACCCAAGCCAGATAGATTGATTGCTATGCTAGCTCAATAGGGCTGGGCGACAAAAACTCATCCAACGTAACAATTTCAGAATCACCCGTACTCTCCCTTAAGCCAGATGGAGTGGAAGAGATCATGTAGCAGGTCTCTATACTTGCAATTTCTGCCGACGTTGAAGGCGGCTGTAATCCAAAGTTTCCCACGAGAGTGGAATCATTTAAGAGTCTTACACCAATATTCTAAAGTGCTAGTTGGGGTGCGTGAATGAATAGAACACTTCCAGTTAGCTGCGAAGCAGAGGAAAAGAAGGATAGTTGATTAATGACTGTGATTGTACCTTTATATGGAAAGGAAATCATTCAAAAATATGTAGAAACAATGGAAGTCATAGCATATACCCATGGCCTTCCAAGTAGAATGTTATAGTCAAGGGGTCCATCAACAACCTCGACATTAAAATTCACTGTTTTTCCCCCAGTTCAACATGCAGGATATTAATAATACCACAAGGTTTATATGTACATCCATCAAAAGCCTTCAACGTCGTTGATGATTGAGATAAGCGCGGCGAGCCAAGTGAATTCCAACAATTTAGAGACATAATACATGTAGATGCTCCCTCATCAATAATAGTGCGATGAACAAGGTGATTGAGAACATTTACTTGCATGGAGAATGCTAATTCTGTTGGTAGTTACGGCACATAGCCCGTATGATTAAAGACGACAAGATTAGAATCAGTTGGATCAATTCCACCAATAGCTAACAATAAAGCCTGTTTTTGGGAGGGACAAGTTTGTAATACTTTAAGAGTAGACATAGCTGAAGGGGATTGAGCCAAATCTTCAACTATATTATAATTTTGAGCAGCTCTTTCTCAAGGATTATATGTCGATTTGTGAATTACTCCCTTAGGTGGCTTAATTTTCAATTCAGGGATAGCAGTAGGCGGTACCGATTCCGTAGACGGATTCGTAGTCTAGGTAATAGGTTGATTAGTTGCCTGACTACCATAATCTTTATTATGCATTGACACCAAAATATGTGTTGAAGGTTTTGTGACAGATAACATAAGTACTTGGGAACTAGAAGGTGGATCCGTAACAACCAAATTTGTGTCTGGATTCAGAAACGGGTCTATCAACACGACTGACGCATGGGAAGTCTTAATGATTTTTGAGACTTCAGCACGGTGAGGACAATCCCGACCAAAGTGTTACTCATTACAGATTATGCATGGATAACGAGGTTTCCTAGATCCAGATGTTTGATCAGATGATATTTCTTGCAGGTTAGAAGTTTTCTTTTTCTTAGATATCCCTTTTTTCTTATAACGAGGTTTCCTAGATCCAGATGTTTGATCAGATGATATTTCTTGCAGGTTAGAAGTTTTCTTTTTCTTAGATATCCCTTTTTTCTTACTTTTGGGTTGCTTGTCACTTTTGACTTTGTCAAATGACATGACATTGATTTCGAAAGAAGGTGCAAGATCAGATGCAGTAGTATGATGTGTACTTGCAGTACCAATCAAACCGTATCCATCATGAGAGTCCTTTAATTGTGGAGGAACAGTAAAATTATATCGTGACGCATTTGGAATTTTTTCATAGAGCGTGCCAGATTGGGTATAGATCAAGTCTAAATATTGGGCACGAGCAATTACTTGCTCTTCAGTGACGATGCCACCCTTAGCCACATCCTTAGTTATAAATGGTAACAGGGACTTAATGAACCCAACAAGGAGCTGATCAGGAACAAATGTATTAACCATTCTACGATGATGACGCCACTCATGAATATGATCAGAAATGTGAGTAGCATTAGTCTGTCTTAAATTGGTCAAGATTTCCGTTCTAGTTTCATATCATATGGGTAACTGGAAGTGATTCAAAAATACAGTATCTAGGGCAGTGAAATTACCAAAAGAATCTCTAGGTAATTAAATATACCATTTTTCAGCCGGACCAATGAGCGTACGCTGGAAAAGATGTAGTCGAACAAAGTCCTCATTTAGGGAGTTTGATGAACACCACAAATGATAAGTCATAACATGAGTCGACGGGTCTTCCCCAGGGTTTCCATTGAACTTAGGAATATCTGAGGGTAAATTGTGATATATCACTGGCCACCAAGGAGCATAGTTGATTGGATCATTTTTAGTTGATTTAAATCTGGTAACTCTAAAGTTGCGACAAAAGGCAACTGTCGATTAAGGTCAGGTTGAGCATAGCTAGGGTATGATGGAATTGCATGAGCAATAGGCCTTTGAGCACCAACATAAGGAATCTTTTGCTGGTAACCCATATAGCGGTTGTTTTGATAAGCAAACGCTTGAGGATTCTGTTGACCAAAACCTGGGTACGATACTTGTTGAGATGAAGGTTGAGGCATTTGCACCTAAGGCTACCAAGGGGTATGTCCACCAATGTTATAACCAAAATTAAAATAACTTGGATTCGGTTGAGGATACGTATAACCTGGTTGTGGCTGTGACATCCCATAAAATGGTAAACCAGCTTGTGAATATATGATTCCAGGTACAGGTTGTTGTTGTAAATTGGTCAAAGGATTTGGATTCTGTGGGCCCAATACTTGATGGCATTGAGTTGAAGGACCCGCTTGAAATGGTTGTTGTACAAAATTTTGATTCTGTAACAGGGGTAAAGATGTATTAACAAGTGGAAGTGATGTGGGTGTAATAGGTTGAACTGGTTGATACGAGTGTACAACCATTTGTGATTGGATAGGCAGAGTGGGCTGCCATTGAAAAACATTCATTTCGACATTAGGTTGACCAAAAAGTGACATAATAATGTCAAAGTGGGTGACCAAAGGTTGCCCCCCTGCATGAGGAGGATAATAAGATGGAAAATATTTCTCTCCAAATGCAGGGAGTCCAGTTGATATGGTACTGGATGGAATAGACCCAGAATGACCAGCTTGATATTGTCTTGATGATGTGTATAAATAATCAAGCCGTTAAATACTCACTATAGGTTTACCAGGTAGAATACCAGACGATGACATGGGTGAAGTCCATGGGTTTGAAGATGCACCCGAAAAAATTCCAGATAAAGATTTATAACTTGATGGGACCATAGGTCCACCATGAAAATATGATTTTGGTGAAGTTGTAAACATCGACGGGGTAGCGAGGGTAGGTACTGACATAATTGGAACAGATGGCCCAACTGAAGATGTTGGTTCAGGCATGGTTACTTGACCATAAGTATACCGTTTTGAATCGGCGAGAATATGAATAGGAATAGGATAAAAAAAACAGAGGGTGGTGATTGAGGAAAAGACTCGTACAGGTAAAGATCCTCCCCAAAATGGGTTGGAGTTAAAGGTGTCTCATCTTGTGGGATTTCTTCAATCGAAATCAAACCAGGTGGAAGTATTTCACCGTTAGGCCCAAAGTATATTTCAGGTGGTTGACTGTGTGATATGGGAGACTCAATGGCTACAGAAAATTGTGGGATGACCAATGGATGAAAAAATTCCAGTTTTTTGACTTCAGGATTCATATTTTCTGGCAAATAAGAGACAGGATCTGGATCAACTTCCGGTTGAACAACGTAGGGTTCAGGAAGTATGGTCTCACTGATTGAATAGATCATGACCACGGGTAGTTGTGAGGACTCTGTCTCGACAACTGTAGATGAACCAGGATATGTAGAAACAACTTGTGTCGACTTTGGTATATGGGAAGATGATGCTTCACCAGAGGTACTGATAGTACCAATTTCGATAGAGTGATGTTGCCTTCACCAACCAGAAGTAAATTTTGGTGGTAAAGGTGGTTTCAATGCTAGTCTACGTGAATGACGGGGAAAAGGGTTTTGTTCTTCCACGATGATTGATTTATTTTAACCAAAAAAAATAAACAAAATAAAAGGGTAATGCTAGGAAAAAGGTTTACCAAGAAACTGTGAACTGCAGAATAACTCTTGGCGAACCAAGAAGTACGGGCAGGAAATATCCCCGAATGTTGTGTTCGGTGTATC
Source organism: Pinus albicaulis (assembly GCA_034641835.2). Classification (NCBI taxonomy): domain Eukaryota; kingdom Viridiplantae; phylum Streptophyta; class Pinopsida; order Pinales; family Pinaceae; genus Pinus; species Pinus albicaulis. Next base: position 310,787,342 of record CM076582.1, on the reverse strand, counting down.
ACAATTTATAAGGTGACCGACTTGGTTCACCATGGATGGATAACAACCTAAAGTTTTCCTCCAAAATATACCTGAAGGTACGTGGAGGCCCAAGTCCGTATTAGTGCTATCTAATGCGAAACCGCACAGTGAGAGCACCCCTTTATACTTTTTGTACTGTAACACCGTCCGATATACCTGAAAGTATGTGGACGAGCTATGATATACTTACGTACGTGGAGTGAGATGTCACATTTGGAATGTATCGCAGACAATTAATGACAACTGCTATGTTTTACGACGCTGAAACACGCCTCTAGCCTAGAAATTCTAAATGTTATCGTTATGGTTCCAATTCTTTGTTAGGTAAATTGAGATAAATTTTAAGTTGATCTTGTTTATCAATTTTCCTTTCAAGTTTCACTGCCATGATGTATTAGAAATTCCTAAAATGCAAACTAAAATGATAAGCAATCTTTTCACTTTTAGTTTTTTTCAATGAAAATCCTAGCTACTAGAGGGAAAGAGAAATCAATTTGAGAGCAAACAATCAAAGAGCACAAACTAAAATGCAACTTTCCTAATTGTTCCAATGCAAAACACACAATCCACTACATGCAAATGCAGGTTTTTATTTTCAATCCCTTTAATGTGAATGCAGAAAAGGAAACTAAGTGCATCAAATCAATAAAAACAAATGCCTTTTACTTTGAGAAATAAGGAATAGAACAATAATTTCTCTTTTTACGAAAGATGAAGATTTTAACTAGAATTTCTCCGATCAGGAAATGAAGAATTTAACGACAATTTCCTTTTCAAAAGAAAATGGATCTAATACAGCAATGAAAATACTTTTAAATTAATTCATCAATGATAAAGAAAAATACTTTAAATAAACATTGAACAAAATTTTTCTTTCAAAGGAGGAAGAAGTAGGTAAAGTCATTGGTCAATATGAGGCATTAGACAGTTTGAAAACACAACAAACAACAAACTGAAAGCAAATGCAATGAAAAATTCAACGAAATTTGGTTGAGTCTAGGGGGCAATGCAGTCTCTAAGGGGAGACAGTGCATTGCAACGCACCCCTAAGTGGGAGACAGTGCTATGCAAAGTACTGTGTCCTGTCCAACAGTGCGTTGGGCACAGAAGAGAACAAAAACTCAGGTTGTAAAACAAAATTCTAATGCAAATTTGAATTCAAAATTTCTAATCTTTCAGATTAAATGTTACTAGGTTGATAACAGAGGCAAAATACACTAAGGATGAAGGGTAAACTCCCTAGCGTAGTCGCCAATTTATTATGCGGAATTATGAATTACGGATAAAACATTCTTCCCTAAATGTGGTGCTATGCATTTAGAACAACAGTTTAAATACTTTGCAGATACTTTTCATAACAATAAATAGACACACAAAATAGATCAAGAAACTTACTTGGAGTCCAAGCGCTTCCAATTCTCCTTATGCCGCTCTTGCTATAGCTTCAAATCCAAGCTCGATCGCCAAAATATTTCCTGTAAGAATGAGCACTAAAAAACAAAGAGATTGCAATATACAGATTCCTATTCAAGTTATTCAGTTAAATCAATGAAACATGAACCATATACATCAGATAAGAATTCATAATATGAAAGATATAATCTTATACAGATGCATATATGGGAAAGTAAGCATCAAACTTTATTAATGGATAGAAGGGAAGGTTACAACCAATGATTGATTTGATGTCACCATCTCTGGCATCATCCCAGCCTCATCACAATGAACATCTCTCCAACAACATATCACTCAAATCAATTCCTCAATTGAAATTCCACCAGCATTTCTCTACTCAAATTCTTCCTTCTCAAGAACTAGGATCTGTGCTCAATTTATAGATGAGCTGAAGGTAGTTTTACAATCAATGGCTTTCTAATAATAGGAAAGACATGTTCCCAAGCTCAAAGGTATCAAATGGACACATGGATTCTAAGTTTGACACATATGAACTCTTCTAGAAGGCACTGGCCAAGTGGAGATTCCAGAACAATGAGAATTTCGCTCTCAATTGACCAACGTACCCTTGAGTGTCGGGAAGTGCTTTGCATAACACCTTTGAATGGAGGTACCTGCATATGTAACACAATTATCCCCTTGAGAGACTGCATTGGTGAGCTCATAGGTGTTATAATATATAATTCAAATCTTGGAAAATTTGCAATGGAAGTCAGGAATGATTTGTCTTTGTTCTTTGGCTCAGGGCATATAACAACTGAAATGATAGGGGATGATGTCCAGTTAAACCAAGTCATTGGGAATGGTGCCCAAATTGACCTATAACACTCTCCTTTTTCTTAGCAGCTCTCCTGATCAATGGTTCAACCACAAATTTTTCCTCAACTCCTCTAGTGGCAATGCCGCTGCGCGTAATCACATTGATACTTGGCCCATCGTTTCGTGGTTTCGCCTTAACCCATTGTACATTATGCATGGGTGTATGTTGCTTCTCCTGCATGTTCACTATCAACACAGGACAACCTTCAATGACATGGTTGAACTGCCTGCAATATTTGTAGGATTGGCACGCAGGGTTCGGGCAGTCTCTTTCATAATGTCTCACATCCCCACAATTATAGAAAATTAGTTTCCCTCGTCCTCGACCTGCACTTCCAAGTCTTCCTCCTCCCCGTCCTCTTGTAGGGGATCCACCCCATCCCGAGGGAGATAGTGGTGATGAAGGGTGAAATTGCACCCTGTATAGGTTTCCCCGATCTACCATCAGGTCGAGTGTTTGACATTTTTGCTCGTCATGACCCACTAACAAGCATAATTTGCACCACTGTTGTTTCAGCTCTATAACATAGGCACCTAATCATGGGCAGTGATATGTATCATGTATTTCTGCTACCCGACAGTCGGCGCACCATAACATGGGGGTACTGGTCCAGCCATGTCTCTAGGGCATAGAGGACTTGGTCCCCCAGCCTGCATATAATCTGACAACAAAGGGCATTGATCCTTGGTTAGGCCTGACACCCTGTAGCGTATGCACCGGACATCTGTGCTAGCTTCCTTTCCTCGATCTCTTTGCAGATTCTGAATTTCTAGGTGTATCACCTCTAGATAGTTCTGGATCTATGGGGCCGCAAATTGAGTATCATCTCTTGGCGCAACTTCTAGCTTCATGGAAATCTTCAGGGCTTCTTCCCGATAGGCAATCTTATGTTTACCCATAGGTCCATGCAGATGTGGTAGCACCATGGCGATAAACCATTCCTTATGCTGTTTGTACTCATAGACAAATCCTCTGTCAATGATGACTTTCTTCAACCTCTGGTCTACTTCCCAGACAGACTCTGTAGGTCCCTGCTTAAAATATTCCAGCTCAACCACACATTAGGAGTAGGAATTAGGCTTCCAAAGCTGCTGCTTTAGGGAATCCTTAATGTCTTGTATTGAAGGATCCACGTGCTGACCAATGTATCCCATGAACCAATCCAGGGCCCTTCCTTCAATGGCTATGGATAGCTGCACTCTCTTGACAACATCATTATTAATATTCTACGCAGTCCATACCGACAATGTTACAAACCAAAATCGTTCCATATCCTTGTCCCCCACACCCTTAAAGGTAGGTAACTTCACGTGCGTAGCCATATCGTCGCCAGGTGGTGGCGGAGCTGGGGTAGGATAATTCTTACCCTTGCGTGGGTTTGATAGTGGCGTAGCTGGGGGGCTGGTTTCTACGTGCGAAACCTCACCCTGGTTAAAGTCAGGCGAATCCCTTAGACGAATGTATACTGATCTATCCCTTCTTTATTAACCCGATAGTATTTACCACTTCATGTCATGCTTCTACTCTGGTCGGAGGTCATTCAGTTGGTGTGGCTGCACAAGACACCCTTTTCATACAATAACATCTTAATCAACAACGACAAGGTTTGCAAGAACTTACATCTAAACCCTTTGAAGAACCTTCACTCAACTTCAGAATAATACACAAAAAGATTAACTGCAAACTCTGTTAAAAACCCTCCAAAAACACTATCCACCCACTGATCTACAGTCTGAGTGATCTTGTTATCAACCTTATCCTATTGTTGGATCAATTCAAGGGTCCATTGTGTGACCTGATCGTCTTTCCAATAGGTCTGGAACTCTACCAAACTTGTGAGCCACTCCTGCAGTTCATGTGTGAAGGTTACGAAGAAGATTTCGTGCACCTCTGTGAAAATGTACTTGTTCTTCCACTCTTCGGCAGTCAAATTTTTACTTCGATTCTATTTTAGGGAAAACGCCTGAACCTTCTTTTCAAACCAGTCCTCAAGTTCAGGCTTCAATGGCTACCAATGACCTCGTGGCATTACCCCATATCTCTCTCAGAATTCTCCCGGTCTCGGCAACATAACCATTTGTTGGCTTGAGGGGTCTTGACGTAGGTTCAGTTTTAAGGTTTGCCAACAAACCCCTGTACTACTAGCCCTATCGGCAATGGCATGCTTGCGTAGGTCAAGGTCTCACCCGAAGTAGTATGGGAGGGTGCTGGAACTAGGTTTCTGCACCTTGAGAGAGAGAAAGTTAATTGAAGTAGGTCCTTTCAGGTATATCAGCGGAATATCTTCAGCGAAGCTTATAAATTATCAGATAACACGCTAACAGAAGCAAAGAAATTAAATCTAACCAGATCTATGCATTCATCCCCTTTTACAATATCGCATCCATGTGCGCATCAATAAATCATCAATATTCACCAAACATATATAACTTTAGAAATAACACAAAGCACAACTAATAACCATAACACAAAACTACTCAACTTATCAAAAAATAGTCTTCTCAATCATTAATATCCAGATCCAGCTTACAAACTCTATTTACTAGTTGGCGCACACAACCAACAGGGTCTGCACACAGCAGGACTCAGGTTCTCTGTGCACACGTCCAACACGAGCCCTTACCTAGACAATTGACACAAAATATCCACAAATTCATATCCAAGCTTGATCCCAAACTTAGCCTACCGCTAGAATCGATCTATCCCTCTATTTATAACATATTAGCCTGCACTACTCTATGGTTTGTAAATAGTGGTTTGCGGACTTTTGGTCTACCCTTTTACCCCTTAAAATTCATTGGGGGCTTTGACCTGCACCAAAGCCCCTGCATTAGACTATATTATTATAAAATATTAAAAAATTGTTTCAAAATTGCCGCTAGGGGACCCTGATCCAACAGTCATGAAGAAGAAATGCTTGACCATGGAGATAAGTCAACTGCAGACATTATCAAGGAGAAACGATCACAGATCAAGAAACTACAGGATGATATCTCAAAGGAAAAATTTATGGTGGCCTTATTGAAACACGAAAATAGGCACTTGAAAGTGAGTTTGATGTAGCAAAGTACCTCACAAGAGCCTCCATCATCCAAAAAATAAATTGAAGACAAAGGTAATGTAGCGATATATGTAGAGTAGTTTCAAGACAAATATATTTAGAGGCAGCCAAGGAGACCTACCACAAGAGCATTGGCAAAGAATAAAGAGCAAGACAAGGAGCCATCTCCTCCTCAAGTTCATGACACCATAACTGCTGCTCAAACTCAAGATACTATATTTGACCCTATGAGTGCTAAGGATGAGAAAGGTAGAGAGTATTTTCTTGGAAAATAGAAACACTGCTATGCAGAGGCACATGGCAAGGCACTATTACACAAGAAATCTGATTTGCAAGATTAGGGTTAAGAATATGAAGAAGAAGCTCAAGAAGACCCTAAGCAAGCTAAAAAACAAGGATAGCCTTGATTTTGGATGATGAATCTCTAGTTTCTTGAAGCCATGATTGAAAAATTAAGAAGGAGAGAATTTTGGGAAAATTTTGATCATTTTTGAGTTTTTTTGGTAATATAGGCAAAATAGGTGCACATAAACACAACGTGGCCATGCTGCGATTTTTCTCAGGGTCCTCAAATGACAAATGGTAAGAATGTGCAGGTATATTTTGACTTGTACATCGAAAAAATCCACTTTGTTTTTCTTGTCAATGCATAAATTTGCAGAAAAGGGTAAAAAACCATAAAATTTTCACACTTCTGCCACTGTTTTGAGGCACACGCTACGCTTTTGGAGTAGTTGTGGAAAATTGAGTTTTAAGTGGTTTTAGAGAAGTATTTTTGCTGGTTTCAAGCTTCAGTGGTATAGAGAACATCCCCAGCTACAAGTATTAGTCTTCAGTTCAACTTAGAAATGCACCAAAGTCATCCAAATCATCCTCCAAATTTTGCTACGCTTCTGGATTAGCACGTTGCATTTCTGAGAAAGCACGCTGCGCTTTTGGGTTTGAGGACATTTATGGACACGTGGAGGTCAAAGCTCGAAATTGGTTTATTGAAAAACTATCTCATGAGATGTTTGATAGTTAATGAGCATATTCAAGGTCATATTTGTTATAGAATCTTGTATTTAATGACTTGAGAGAAAGACTAAAACTTGTTAGCTAAAAAAGGGGAAGTTGTTTCTAACTCCCCTAGAAATTAGGTTATGAATCATTAGGTGAATCAATTAGATGTTTTGGATCATTTTTCAACCCACAGAGGTGGAATCTTGTTTGTTTTATATATGTACTCAAACTCAACTCATTGTGAGGCTTGGGTACTTGGTAATCATAGTGTGGAGCTTGTGTACACCATTTTACAGTCATATCAAAGACAATTTCATAATTATATTGAGATTCTTATGGTATGCTTCTTGACAGTGTTTCTTCTTAGTTTAATAATCAATTTGAATGTTTATTTCTCCTTACAACCATATTTATGCTTTCATGTGATCATCTCAGTAGTTTTTAAAGCATAATACATAAGTTTTATGCTTTGTTTTGATGAGATTTTCGTGTTTGTGTTTCTTTTCTTTTGATGAATGAATTCATAGTTATATGCTCATTCTAATCCTTATTTTTTCAACCTTATACCACAATGACAACCAAAATATGTTACTAAACATACCTACTTTGCCTCATTTTCATCTCTGCAATTGATCATTCAGAATCCTGACCTAGTTCCTAGATCTATGATCTTGATCTAGCAAACCCTAAATTAAACCCTAATGAGCTGAATATATAGCCTAAGATCTATTTTTCTCTCCAGTCACTTCATTGTCTATGAGAATAGAGAGAACTCTCTCTGATTTGGTAGGGCTAGCTACCAAGTCCAAAGTTGCTTTGAGGTTACCTCCTTCAGTCTCCTTTCTCGGACTTGGGAAATTGGAGGGAGTGCTAACATTTTGGCACTATTTCCGGGGAACAAGTTTGAAATATTCCCCGGGGATATTTCTTATAGTTCATTGAAGGCTATACTTGTGTCTGACAGGTGATAGCATTAAAAGATGGTCGATTTAGTCATTTCGAGCCAAAGTGTAGAAGCAGAAGCAAAATGGCTCCGAAAAGGCATATGAGGTCCAATCCTGATCTTAATCCTTCACCAATAGTTCATGACCCTGAGAGGATTTTAAGGAGCAAAAATCACAATCTCAAAAATTTAAAAAGGATACTCCTCCACTTGTAAGATCCACCTCTTTTCCTATTAGGTTGGTTGCTCTTATAGATTTATCCTTTGACCTCAAATTTGAGTAATATTTGTTCAAGTCTAAGTCAAAATATTTTCTTTCAGAAGCAATTTTTATCCCATTAAAGTTGAAACACATTTTCCATTTTCTGAGTCTTCATATTTTGAGGGTGATAGTAAGGTCTGGTCATATTTTAACAAACTTGAAATCTTGGTTGATCAGTTCCAAATAACTTCTGAAAATGCCTATATCCAGTACCAACAAGAGAGTTTGTTTGCTGCTATACCTACTGTTACACCTCCTCATACAGCTACTTCATCATCCTCTACTGCCACTTCATCACTTCCTCCGCAGTCATTTTCTCTTTCAACACCTCCTGTTATGATTTCCATTCAATATTCTCTAGCAATCATGGAAATATTTTCTCCTTTGATTTTAACGCCACAACTTACTGCTTTTCCTCATAATTATGGTCAAAGATTAGCTTTGTTTGATGGGACAACATAGGTCACTACTTAGCAACATATAATTAAAGTGATTGATTTCATTGATCTTGGAGAAATTGATAATTACGATGCCAAGATGCACATAATAGCACAATTTTTTTTGGGGGAAGTTAAGAAATGGTTCTGTTCATTAACAACTACTTCTTTAGCCAATTCACAACAGTTATTAGACCTATTTTTAGTGAAGTGGGAAGAGAAAAAGAACCCTCTCCAAATTATGGTCGAATAGAATTCTTTGAAGAGAAATCCTAATGACTATGTGCAAGATTTCACAACTAGATTTAATACAATATACGATTCTATTACAAAAAAAATTAAGTCTCCTCCTAGCCTGGTGCTTCTTCATTATCCAGATGCTTTTGATCCAGACATGGCTTACCAATTGAGGAAGAGAAATCCTACTACCCTCGAAGACATGCAAAGGAATGAAATAAGTGTTGAGGCAAATCTACTTTTCAAAAAGTCAAAGATGAAATCATAAAATAGGGTTACCATAAAGGAGGAGACATCCACTTGATTGGAAGGTGAACTTGATTCTTTGATCAAGACAATGGAGAAGATGATGGACAAGATGACCATCACAAATAGACAAGCAGAACAACAAATCAGAAATCCCAATTTCAGAGGTCATCAACAACAAACTCAATTTAGGATTAAGAAAAGGGAGAAGAGGGGTCAATATCAACAAGGTATGCAGAAAATTCATACTCCTTTTTAGCAAAATTATATAGACGGTCCTGATGAAGAAGAATAAGAAATTTCAAGCAAAAATCACCTTTTTGAGGAAAATCAACAACCTATTTTCTTGACTGAGGAGGGTGAATTTCCTAAATAAATTTATGTACTTGATGATTAGCAACATGTTCTTTCTAATGAAGATATATTGGAAGTACATAAATAAGATTATCAAAGAGGCTATAAAAATGACCTTACCCAAGTGAAAAGGCAATATGGTCCGAGAAACAGAAATGTACCCATAACTTCAAATCAGAAAAATAGAATTCTCAAGCAGATGTTCATAACAAAAAGATGACTTCTACAAATCAGAATAAGTATAAAGGACCTGCTGTTATCAATCAGGGAAAAAGTAATGAAGCTTCTACTAGTAATTCAAAGAAAGACAAAGAAATTCAAGCTGGAGGACAAAGAAAGGAGATTCCAATCAGAGATCAACCTGAAAAGAAGGACATGCCGTCTAAAGAGGTAGATAAGAATTCTACTTTATTTAGTCTTGAGAATGAAATTTCAAAGCTTAAAGGCTCAATTCCATTGAGTGAAATAATCAATAATGACCAATATAAGTTCCAGGTAGCCAAATTTCTTAAGGTTGACCAAATGTCTGATATAATCAAGAATGACCAATATAAGTTCTAGGTAGCCAAATTGCTTAAGGTTGACCAATTGTATGATATGGTGAATGTTAATGATGACCACCTTAAGCTTTTCTTTGGCCCAGCTGTAGATGGTGACTTAGAAGAAAGTGAGGTTCCACCTTTTTACCTCAGTTTCAAAATTCATGATTTTATCCTCCATAATACTATGCTAGACTCTGAGGTGTTCCATAATCACATGCCTAAAGCCATCAAGGACAAACTAGGATTGGATATAACCAGGCCATACCATGACCTTTAATCTTTTGACTCAGGAAGGGTTAAGTGTCTCGGTCTCATCAAATATTTAGTGGTGTCCATAGATCAAATTCCATCTAAGAATGATCTTATGGATGTTGTTGTAGTTGAAATTCCTCCGAGATATGGAATTATTCTCTCTTGATCATGGGGAGCCAAACTTAGAGGCACTTTTTAGTTAGAAATTTCTAATGCTACTATACCAATTTTTGGACAACTCAGAAAATTATACATGGAGAATAAGATGAAGTACATGATTAGTAGCAAGGAAAAAACCAATAATCACCCAATTCATGTTGTTCATATAGATTTAGAGTCCTTTATTTTGTACAATTAAGATTGTTCAACATATTTAGAAGATTTGATGGAAGAAAAAGCATAAATTTCTGAAATTTCAGATTGTGTTCAAGAAATTCCAAGTTCAGAAAAACAAGAAAAGATACCAAGAATTTTGCAGCCAAGTGCATCAATCAAAAAGGCAGTTGAAACAGTCAAAGAGACAAAACCTATTGTGACAATAGATGATCCTCAGACATTTAATCAGGATCAATCATCCAAAATTGAGCTTCCTGATGAAGAAAATGGCTTGAGGAACATGGAATTTTATGGAGCCTTAAGTAAGGAAGGAATTGGAATTGGAATTTGGATTCATAGTCCCATGAATCAGTAATCTCACCTTCCCCCTAATATTTTAATATGTTATTACAAATTGGCATTTTATTGTTCAAACAATGAACCAGAATATGGATTTGATAGGCGACCTTAAAATACTCAAGAAGCTAGGTGCTAAGAAGATTTTTGTATATGGCGACTCCGAGTTGGTAATAAATCAAGTCAAAGGGGAATACCAAGCCAAGAATCCTAGAATGTGAGCATACTGTAATACAATATTAGACATTCTTAAGACATTCACTGAATACACTCTCTCATTGATTCCAAGGACTAACAATGCCATTGATGATTCCCTTGCCACTTCATCCAGCATGTTCAAAATTCCAGTTTATCCCAACAAGAAGTATGAGATTAATGTCAAACATCACCCTATTGTTCTGGATAATGTTAAACATTGGCAAGTTTTTGAGGATGATAAACAAATTGAAAACTTCTTGCAGATGAAAGAAGAGTTTGTGAGTTCACAAATTGATGATAAGTTTTATGAAGATGATCAAGAAATGCATGCAGCAGAAATGGAGGTACTAAAATTGAAAGATAACTCAACTCCAAAAGGTCTAGTACCCTTGGAAGATCTTTTTGATCATGATGATGTTGCATGGAAACCAACAATGATGCCAACTGAGGTAGGAGTGGAGGACCTCAATCTTGGCACTCCCGAGAATCCAAAAATAGTCAAGATATCAAAGTCTTTGAGTCCAAAGATGAAAGGTAAATATGAAACACACATGATTGAATTTGCTGATTTTTTTTCATGGGAATATACCGATATAAAGGTGTATGATAAGAGTATAATTCAACATACCATTCCTCTTGTTGGCCTGCGACCGCACACAAAGTGGAAAAGGAAAAAGGAAGGGAAATATTGACTGTCAAAGACTTCAAAATAATCAGTCTGCATTTCAGTTCAGTAGGAAGGGGAAAGTGTTGCTGATAAGGTGTAATGGTGAGAACACTTCATTTCTGCTCTCATTCTTCTCATTTATTCTCTTTACCTTCATTTATCCTCTTTTACACTTCATTTTTCCATTTCTAACGTTCAGCGCTATATTTATTTATTCACAACTCCACCCCCTACTTTAGGCCGCTTGATATATATATATATATGCCATAGACCGCACCTCACCCCTTCCTTACCTTCCCGCATTGCAAGACCGCAAAATCATTCGTAACATCATTCGCCACTTATTACTCTGCTGATGCGATATAAAGGGACCCACCTTCTTGCACGAGCCTTTATCATAAGAAATCAACTCCTTTCCATTCAAAATATTTATTGGCACTAAATTACCATTTCGCACTGCCAACCTCTCCACTCATCACATTTCGCACTCCGTAGAATATAACCTTACCCTTTGTTGCTTCCATGGAAATCTTACGGATTGCAGTTTGCGGGCGGGCCCACTTCCTTGCCACATCATCCTCCCCTCACCGTTAATTGCCCATCACAAGTCATAACACTTACCCCCGCTCCTTATACCAAAACTTCCTTGATTGCGATTTTGCGGGCGGTCCCACCTCCACCACGTCACGTCCATCCATCGCATATCGCTCACCACAAATTTTAACATTTACCTCCCCACACTTCGCACTTCGCAAAAAATAGCAGTTATACTCCTCTTATAACTAAATTCTCCTGCTTGCGATTTGCGATGTGTGAGAGGCCCCACCTTCGTCTGCCACGTCACCTTCTGCTTGCTGCAATCGCACTTCGCTCCCCGCAAATATTATCACTTACCTCCTGTTGTTTATAACAAAGGCTTCTGATTCGCGATCTGCGATATGGATTTGGGCCACACCTCCGTGCAACATCATCATATTCCTCCCACGGCCTTTGTCCCACTCTTTGCAGTGTTAAACCATCCCGTTGTGTGTTAGTGCCTCCGGCCCCAATTTAAGGCTTCACCATCACTTCCATCATCTTCCCTTCATCTCCAACACAAACATGGGATTTTGGCAGAACAACACAGGAATATTTTATTCAGCTAATCCAGGAAATATCTGCTAAAGAGCGAGGCACGTGCATCACAGTTGGCCATTTCATTACGGTTAAAACGAATCATGAGAATTAGAGAGTGGAGGCCTTCCACATCAGATGAAATCAAGTGTTGGAAACCAGACTGGCCACCTGTTCACGACCACTCCTCGCCATACCGTTTGAAGGCTCCCATAATTGGCCTCCTCTAGTCAACTGTGTATTTTCTTTTTATTGTTAGATAGTGATGTTTTGCGAGTGAAATCTCAGTTTCACCCATTCTTGTCTTAATTCTCCCCATACAGAAGTAATTGCTCAAGGTACGCTTTGCAAGTTAGGTAAGATATTTTGATTTCATAGGTATGGGTCGATCATAAATGATTACGATCGTAAAACCTAGAGGAGAAATCTATATGTAGTGAGTTCTAAGATGAAAGAAGGGTGCTGGAATGGTTATAGAATTTTGAAGAATTTTGCTGTAATTTTGTATGATTGTGCTCCCTGTGCTCTGAGACACATATTTGGGAGAGCTGTTTAAAATTAATATGATACAGAGCTTTTATTTGGATTCCAGATGGAGCAATGAGTAGTATGTATATGTTTCCTTTTGTTATCAGTAATCTCCTTTTTATGTGTAATCATCTTTCATGCTATGCTTCTTTGATGGTTCGTGTAATGTAGCTGCCGACAGTCTGCAATTTTATTCATGAATTCGTCTCTGTATAACGCTCAGGTGTTAATGCTCATGTATTAATCTTGCTGCACTCCCTTAATTCGCGCTCCAAGAACCTCTTTTGTTGTCCATATCTCATTCATATTCGTTTCCTATGAGCTCATAGGGGACAAATTCTTAATCCTCTTAAACCTGTCTCTTGTGGGTTCCTTCTCCGTTCTTTCTCAACGCCTCTGCATATTTTAAAAGTTTCTGCTCATCGTTTTATACTTGGCCCATTTAAAAGTTATCAAGACTCACAACCTCCTGAGCTCTCTCAAAAGTATAGGGAATTCACATGAATTAGGCTCAAATGGTCTTCTCCATTATTGAATCACCCAAACAATTATTCTCTTGATCCATATTCTGTCAGAGGCATTTATACAGTTGTCTATATTTAACCTCTGATTTTAAGATGTCCTAGGCACTATTCTTTTGCAACTCAAGGCTGTCTCTAGGAGCTACAACCTACAACATATTTTTGGCGCCATTTCTGGGGAATGAATTAGAAAATCTTTTCCTTGGGACACGAAATTATCTTCACCCTTCAATCAGGTGAGCACGAAGGGTTGAGAGTTGCATATTCCTCACCTTGGTGACTCCACTGTAAAATAGTCCTAATTAGAAGTAATCCTGGCTTTCATTATGCCTCACATTATATTTAGATCTACCATCTACCTCCACCTCTAAATCAGATGACTATGCCGAGTTTAATTTTGAACAAGTATGCCCCCTTGGCCCTCCCTCAACCTCTAAATGATATTCCACAAGATTATCTAGAGTAGTTGCCTCAGTTCACTGGGGAAGATAGTAATTCTGCACAGAGACATATTGAAAAATTTTGCGCTTTTGCTGAGAATGTAAATGTATAGAACTCAAATGTGGTATTAAGGCTTTTCATCCAATCCCTTGAGGGAGAAGCCTGGAAATGATTCGAGTCTCTAGCCAACAACACAATCCACACTTAGGAAGAAATGGAAAATTTCTTCACATTGAAATGGGGAGAAAAGAGGGACCATGGATATGTCCTCACAGAGTTCAATGCTCTCAAGAAGAGACACAATGAGGATGTAAAAAATTTATAAAGAGGTTCAATAAGCTCTATAATAACCTCCAAGCTGAAATAAAGCCTCCCCAAGAAGCTTCTAAGGTGGTCTTCATAGGAGCTTTCGAGCCAGGTTTTGGGTTCACCTTAAGAGAAAGAAGATCCACATCTCTGGCTCAGATCCAGGCTGATGCGTTGGAGGTAGAAGAAAAATATTCTTCTAATAGTAAGTTCAAGGGGAAGATAGAACATGAAGCTAGAATAAAGAAGGGGAGGAGGCTTCTACCACAAATCAGGAGAGGGAATTACAAGAGTATAGAATTGAGGAAATGAACAAGTTGATCCAGAAGCTCTCAAATTAGAGGCCAAGATTTCCCCTCCTCATTCCAACCAAATGATTCCTAACTAGGGGTTTAATCCTCAATATCAAAGACCCCCTCTACAACTGTTGCAACAGGTTGAGGAAGCCTCAAAGAGCCAAGAAAATCAATTCCTCGCCTAGCCCGATAATGAGGAAGGTGAACTTACCTTACAGGGGAGCAAGAGGAGAGGGAATTTCCTTCAGCAGATCAAGACATTGACAAGTACTGCAGGTAGTTCATGGATTTAATGCAAGCTCAACTCCATAGGAAGTATGATCTCCGGTCCTCCAGAAAGAGAACCCGAGGGCAAGAACAAAATGAATAGTTGATATCAAGAGAACATACCCCTCCTAGTATTGCTAGTAAAGGGAAGAAGCTATTGGAAGAATCAACCCCTCATAAGGCCACTGCATCCTCTTCTACAAAGTAAGAAGCTGATCCTCCCAAAGATAAGAAGCCCTCATATATACCCTTGAAACTGCTTGACCCTCCTAAAGAGCAGTTCGAAGAAGCTGTTACCAAAAAAGGGCCCACACCTTTTAATCTCCAAGAAGAACAACCCAGGGTGGTTTTTGGATTGAATATAGAAAACCAATTTCTAGCCCGTGCTGAAGAAGAGGGAGGCGAGCTTACCCTCCATGAAGAAGGGGAAGAGCTGGAGTGTTTCCCAGGGAATAACGCTAAAAATAAACAACAGTTTGGTGATCTGGAAGCAGGGGCAGGAGAGTTTAATTGTCTAGATCCACAAGAGCACCCTCAGCTAGTAGTGTTGTATTAAGAGATTGAACACCAATAAAGTGTGCCCAGTGAAAACCAAGAAAGCTTTCCAAAAGAAGACAAATCAGGTTTGCTGATTGAAGATCACTCAAATATTCTTTTTGAGTGTGAAGATCTTGAAGAAGATCATAAAAGTTCTTCATCATTAAGTTCTTAATGGGGTTTTGAGGAAGCACAATATATTGTTATAATTATTCAAGATCCTTTACCCAAGGTGATCGGGAGTTTTCAGCTCCCCTGCAAGCCTCCGTATGATAAAGGAAATGATGAAGAGCACACAAAGAAGTTGATTATAATGGAAAAGGAGAAGAAACAAGAGTCGTCCTTGCTGTTTGAAGACAATCAGTGGCAATGCAAGAGCAAAGAAACGTTTTGGAATAAGTTTTATTTTCTTGTTACAAATCCTCCAGAAAAACTCATGTTGCATGTTTACCATGATCCTTTGGGTAGTATATTGCAGCCATTAGTAAAGAAGGAATTTTCCAGGTTCATCCATGGAGCTATGGAATTTAGTGGAAGAGATAAGTTGCCACGTTTTAAACCAATTTATCTACTTACAGGAATGGGATGCCAATTTCGGTTAAGCACTCATTTGCTTGACTGGTTACATTGGAAGTCTGATTATTATTTGATGGGATAATTTTATATCATACTAGGTGTAGGTAGGAGTGCCAATAAGATCATAACTATGAACATATTTCCATTTTAGTTTCAGATTGATTTGTAGTTTTCAGTCCAAGTGTGTTGCAGTCTCCAGTTTCAGCATAGTTCAGATTTCAACATTCAAAAATTTCAAGGATGTGGCAGTGATTTCCGTTTTTGATAGTTGGAAGTGCACAACTCAATTGTGGTTTCGATTTAGGCTTATAGTATGCATTTGCAACTCCATTAGCCCAATAAAGCACACATGCTCTGGTCTGCAGGTTCTCAACGCACTGAGAACAACATGTTGTCCCTAGATTGAGCCAATGTTGGCCGGTGACCGCACACAATGTGGAGAAGGAAAAATGAAGGGAAATCCTGACTATTAAAGAGCTTCAAAAGAATCAATCTTCCTTTCAGTTTAATAGGAAGGGGAAAGTGTTTCTAATAAGGTGTAGTGGTGAGAACACTTCATTTTTGCCCTCATTCATCTCATTTATTCTCTTTACCTTCATTTACGCTCTTTCGCCCTTCATTTTTCCATTTCTAAAGTCCCACGCTACATTTATTTATTCATAGCTTCGCCCCCTACTTTAGGCCGCTTGATATATATATATATATATATATAACATATATGGCATAGACCGCACCTCACCCCTTCCTTACCTTCCCGCATCGCAAGATCGTAAACTCATTCGTAACATCATTCGCTACTTATAACTCCATCGATGCGATATAAAGGAACCCACCTTCTCGCACAAGCCTTTATCGTAAACAGTCCACTCATTTCCATTCAAAACATTTATCGACACTAAATTACCTTTTCACACCTCCAACCTCTCCACTTATCGCATTTCGCACTCCGCAGAATATAAACTTACCCTTTGTTGCTTCCATGAAAATCTTGCGGATTGCGGTATGCGGGCGGGCCCACTTCCTTGCCACATCATCCTCCCCTCATCGCGCATCACCCATCGCAATTCATAACTCTTACCCCCGCTCCTTATACCAAAATTTCCCCGATTGAGATTTTGTGGGCGGTCCCACCTCCACCACATCACCTCCGTCCATCGCATATCGCTCACCACAACTTTTAGAATTTACCTCCCTGCAATTTGCACTTCGAAAAACATAGCAGTTACCCTCTGCTTATTATAACTAAATGCTCCCGCTTGCGATTTGCGATGTGTGGGTGGCCTCACCTTCGTCTGCCACGTCACCTTCCACTCATTGCAATCACACTTTTCTCCCCGCAAATCTTATCACTTACCTCCTGCTATTTATAACAAAGGATTACGATTCATGATCTGCAATACGGATTTGGGCCCCACCTCCACGCCACATCACCAAATTCCTCCCATGACCTTTGTCTCGCTCCTTTCAGTGTTATGCCGTCCCACCGTGTGTTAGTGCCTCTGGCCCCACTTTAAGGCTTCACCATCACTTCCATCATCTCCTCTTCATCTCCAGCACAAACACGAGATTTTGGAAGAACAACACAGTAATGGTTTAGTAAGATGATCCATGAAATCTTCGCTAAAGAGCAAGGCACGCGTAAAATAGTTGGCCATTTCATTACGGTTAAAACAAATCATGAGAATTAGAGAGTAGAGGCCTTCCACAACAGATGAAATCAAGTGGTGGAAACCAGACTGGCCACCTGTTCATGACCACTCCTCACCATACTGTTTGAAGGCTCCCATAATTGGCCTCCTATGGTCAACTTTGTATTTTATTTTTATTATTAGATAGTGATGTTTTGCTGGTGAAATCTCAGTTTCACCCATTCCTATTCTAATTCTCCCCATACAGAATTAATTGCTTGAGGTACGCTTTGCAAGTTAGGTAAGATATTTTGATTTCATAGGTATAGGTCGATCATAAATGATTACGATCGTAAACCCTAGAGGAGAAATCTATATGTAGTGAGTTCTAAGATGAAAGAAGGGTGCCAGAATGGTTCTGGAATTTTGAAGAATTTTTCTGTAATTTGTATGATTGTGCTCCTTGTGCTCTAAGACACATATTTGGGAGAGCTGTTTAAAATTAATATGATACATAGCTGCTATTTGGATTCTAGATGGAGCAATGAGTAGTATGTATATGTTTCCTTCTGTAATGAGTAATCTCCTTTTTATGTGTAATAATATTTCGTGCTATGCTGCTTTGATGGTTCGTGTAATGTAGCTACTGGTAGTCTGCAATTTTATTCATGAATTTGTGTCTGTATAATGCTCAGGTGTTAACGCTCATGTATTAAGCTTGCTGCACTCCCTTAATTCGCACTCCACGAACCTCTGTCCATATCTCATTCATATCCGTTTCCACTGAGTTCACAGGGGACATATTCTTAATCCTCTTAAGCTTATCTCTTGTGGGTTCCTTCTCTGTTCTTTCTCAATGCCTCTGCATATTTTAAAAGTTTCTGCTCATAGTTTTATACTTGGCCCATTTAAAAGCCATCAAGCCTCACAACCTCCTGAGCCCTCTCAGAGGTATAGGAAATTCATATGAATCATGCTCAAATGGTCTTCTCCATTATTGAATCAGCAAAACCATTATTCTCTTGACCCATATTCTGTCAGAGGAATTTATACATTTTTCCATATTTAACCTCTAATTTTAAGATGTCGTAGGCACTGGTCTATTGCAACTCAAGGCTATCTCTAGGAGCTAAAACACCTCTAAAGCCTGATCAAAAGCCTTTCCGTCATAAAATTAGAAGGATGAATCCAAAGTTGTTGCCCTCCATTGAAAAAGAACTGAATAGATTGTATATTTTTGGTATTATTATCCCTCTCCGTTTCTAAAATTGGATATCAAATTTAGTACTGGTAAGAAATAAGACAGGTGAGATCCACTTGTGTATTGATTTCCGTAATTTGAATAAAGTGTCATTAAAGAACAACTATCCACTTCCAAATATGGATCATATCCTTCAAAGGGTGGTTGGTTCTTCCAGGCTTTCATTGTTGGATGGATATTCCGGGCACAATCAGACCTTGCTTCATCCAGATGACCAAGAGAAGACAACCTTCGCAACACCTTGGGGTACTTTTATGTATGCTAAGATTCCCTTTGGTTTGAAGAACACATGAGCAACTTTTTAGTGAGCGATGGATATCACATTTTCTAATGAGAAGGATGTGTTTTTGGTCATTTATCTTGATGACATAACAATTTTTTCCAAGACGGATGAAAAACACTTGCAACACTTAAAGACAAATTTCCTAAGGTGCAGAAAATTTGGCATATCTCTGAATCTAAAGAAGAGTTTATTTTCTATGGAGGAGGGGAAATTTCTTGGTCATATCATATCTAATGATGACATCCAAATAAATCCTTCAAGGATTGAAGCAATTCAGAATTTGGACTATCCTAGGAGTAAGAAGGAAATTCAATCATTCAATGGTAAGATCAATTTCTTGAGAAGGTTTATTCCTAACCTTGCTGAACACTTAAGGGAAATTACTGATATGTTGAAGAAAGACAACGAGGTGAAATGGTCCGATGAGGGTAGAAAATCATTTAATCAAGTGAAGTTTTCATTGTCTCATGTTCCTATTCTTATCAACCCAAATTATACACTTGATTTTATCATCTTTTCCATTGGTTTTGAGCATACATTAGTTGCTGTCTTCATGAAAAAGAAAGATCATAAAACATAGCAGCGAATTGATTTCTTTAGTAGGACCATAAGGGATGTTGCTTTGAAATATAATACCATTGAAAAACAAGCATTGGTGCTAGTTAAATCTTTGAAATATTTCTGAGTTTATATCCTTCATTCTCATGTTCTTGCCTATGTTTCGAATGCTGTTGTCAAATATGTGTTAACACATAACGACCCTGAAGGTAGGCGTGGTAAGTGGATAACTGCTATGTTGGAATATGATTTAGAAATGAGAACTAAAAAACTGATCAAAGGACAAGGCTTAGCTAAGCTCATGGCAAACTCTAATTGACATGCCTTAGACATCAAATTTATTGCTGCACTTTCCGAGGAGTAGGAAGCTGATTCATTACCTCAGGTATCTCAAATTTTTACTTGATCACCTTGGTATTCAGATATAGTTCACGTGATGCAACATTTGAATCCTTCGCTGAGTTTTCCTAGCAGTAAAGGTAGATCTCTAAAATTGAAGGCTCTTAAGTATTGTATACTTAATAATGATTTATATTGGAAGGATCTAGGAGGAGTTTTATTGAATTGTTTAGTAGAAAGTGAAGCCAAGAAAGTGATGAATGATTTACATAAAGGTGATTGTGGTGGTCATCATTTCTAGAAAACTAAAACAAACAAAATATTGAGGGCTGGTTACTATTGGCTGAGCCTGTTTTCAAATGTGTATAAAACAATCATGAGCTGTCATGAATGCCAATTTTTTCAAGGAAAGAGAAAAGTGTTACGGCTGCCCTTGCAATCAATTGCAGTTCAAGCACCCTTCCAAACGTGGGGGTTTGACTTCATAGGTGATATTCACCCTCCATCATCAACTCAATGTAAGTGGATACTCACCACAACATATTAATTCACAAAGTGGATTGAGGCCATCCCTACGAGACAAGCTACAAACACGGTAATTATTCAATTTTTGGAGAGTAATACAATGTCTCATTTTGGCTGCCTACATAAAATCATCAGTGACAATGAAACATACATCAAATCCAAAAATATGATAGACTTTTGTGACAAATATCACATAATACTATGGCATTCAAAAACATATTATCGTCAAGGCAATGGGTTGGATGAATCATCAAACAAGTCATTGATGAACATAATCAAAATGCTGCTGCAAGAGAACAAAAAGAATTAGCACAAAAAGTTAATTAATTCTCTATGGGCAGACAAAGTTAGCACAAAGAATTATATCACCATGTCACCTTTTCAACTGGTCTATTGTGTAGATACAATGTTTCTGACTTCCCTAGCAGTGTCGGTGATGAAAATCCTACAAGAGATTGAAAGTGAGCCAAATGACATTCAACAAAGAATCAATCAAATCATCCATTTGTAGCAGTCTAGGGAACAATATTTCAATAAAACCTCAAAGCTTCAAGAGAATATCATAAGTTTGAGAACTTATGGAAAGGACCCTACAAGATTTCAACTTTCATAGGGAATAATTCTTATTTTTAGAAGATCTTGATGGGAAAGCACTTCCAGGAGGAGCGGTGAATGGTAGGCTCAAACACTATCTTACTTCATCTTGAAGAAAACATTCACTTCCATTGTAAATAACATTTTATTTTGCTGTAAAATAATAAGGAGGTTGTCTCAGAAGTTTGAAGCCCGAGGAGAAGGCCACAAGGCTTCTATAATTAGTTGTTGTTTTATGTTTAAAGTTCAAAAGTCAAATAAGTTTTTAAGTCAAGTCAATTCAATTTTTATTTTTCTCAGTTTAGTGAGTCAGTCATTTGAGTGTCGAGTCTTTTATTTTGACTCCATCACCCAATGAGTGAGGTTACCTGGTCTACGGTGTTCTTGACACCTCCTAAAGGAGCTGCCGTCCCTAGCTAGAGCCAATGTTAGTGTCTATGAGTCACCAGTGATAAAATTCGCTCTTTTAGTATTGTTATATGTCTTTAGTCAAATTTTTAAATTTTCAAATAAATTTTACATGTCTTTTTAAAAGTCAAATGAGTCTTGAGTCATGTCTTAGGTGTCACTAGTACTCCATTTTTAAGGTCATAAATTTTTATCATGGTCATGTCATTATTCCTTGTGATTGGTCATCAAATTAGTTTTTTGGTCTTAATTTTGGTAATCAAATCATATCATGCATACTGCAAAAGTTCAAAGTTCCAAATCATGGCTTCATATATGCATTTGGTGTCATCATTAGGTCAGGTCATCGTAATTCATGTAGGGAGTCATGCCATCACCTTAGTCACCATCATGGGAGTTAGTAATTAGGGAAAAAGTGTTCAAAAATATTCCAAAGGTACATTTACCCTTCATGGATATGTAACCTTGCCAAATAAAGTTATAAAGTTGCAGTACACTACCTCATTACATAATTTTTCAAAAAGGACATGTGATGTCATACCATCATGAAAAGTAAAAGTAGACTTTCAAGCTATAAAGAGACCATCCAAGTATTTAAACAATTAATTCATTTCATCTTCCTAGATCTCTCTTCCACCATTGAATTTCACCTCCACATTCAAAACTTTGATTTTTCCATCATCAAGCCCTTGCCAGCAAGCATGCTGCATTTTTTCCTAGCACGCTGCGCTTCTGGCCAACACCATGCATTTTTGAGTTTGGAGCTTAGAGGAAGCCACAACATGGTTCATTCAGCAATCTATAAGCTCCAGAGACTCTCAACATGTAAGTACAACCTCTCATAAACTTTTATACAGTGATTTCCTACAGAAAATGATGTAATCTCTCTCCTAGGGTTTTTCGCTACGCTTTTGGTTTTCTTGGTTTTTGATTCTGTTCAATGATAAAATCCATACTTTTCTTGCCCTAATACCCTTTTACATACTTGATAAACCTCCCCCAATAATTTCTCACACTCATCTCCTTCATTTCATCATATTTCCCCAAAAAACCTAGCCATGCTACGCTTTTGCTACATTTCTGGGTTTGGACTGTGTTTTTGGTTATTTATCCTCTTTCCCTCATCCATTTCAAGAAATTACACTTCCCAATTGTTGGGTGTGGAGCCTGATTATCTTCCTTATTTTGATGTATCACTGTGTTGCACCCCTATTCTTAATGGGGTGACAATGCCGCCCATCGTTTGATCACCGTCAGGGGGGCCTAGGGGGGCGACAACAACCTTTTGGAGCTCCCCCCTGGCGGGGGGTTTCGGGGCAACTCCCCTGAAGCTAAAAACAGATTTCAAATTTCCTTGTAAAATATTGTAATTTCTTAGTCAATCTGGGCCGTTCATTAGGTGGATGATCTTACGGTAGAAGTTATGTTTAATTTACGGTTTTTGCCCTGGAAGGAAAGCCTTCTGTTGAATGAGGGTATTGTATTGTGTCTGTGTATGGTGTGTATACTCTGAGTGAGAAACCACAAGGGGGACTGTGTGAGAGAGAATATATTATTACATCATATTTGCTGTAGGTTGTGTCTCTTCATTTTGCTGGATAATAGAAAGGAAAGACTAGCTGTTTTTGTGGATGTAGCCCAAGTTGGGTGAACCACATATATCTCAGTCTCCCTTGTTTTGTACGTTATTTATGTGTTTGTGTTTCCACATATTTTATGTGTTCCATTTCTTTGTAATATATAATTTTCTAACACAAAGTGTCCCTAACATATACCCCTACCCCCTTGAATTTTCCTAGTTTTTTTCCAAATCTCTATCCCCTCCATTCCCTTCCCTAAACCAGCTGCTCTTTTTCCCCTGTTTTCCCAATCCCACGCTAACCTTCCTTCCTATCAAACTAGGTTTTTTATTAAGAAAACCAACACTATGGCCAGTGAAAATAAGAAGTACAACAAAGGAGGACATGTCTCCAGATATGAACCAAATAGCATGCAGGAAATCAATGCTTCACCATTCATCAAAGAGTCATTTGAAAAGGTAAGCTGCCTAGGGTTTTGTAAAAATATACAAGAGGTGGGTTTCCATGTTAATTTGACCAGTCTTTTTGCCACCAATTTCAAGAGGGACAAGTCCACCATAGTAGGGATATACTTCATAATATCAGCAGAGCTCATAGCTTCAGCCACAGGTATCCCTGACCAAGTAGAAATTTTGTTTAAGGGGTGTTGGTTGATAAAAGGTGCTTTTTAAATTCCTAATTATCCTCACATTAATTATCAATCCGGGCAAGTCCTTCTATTTCAAGAGTGTACACAGTATGTGGAAGCTATTTAAATCAGAGAGTAATGTTTCATAGGTTGCAGTATAGATCTTTTAATACAAGAGTAAATGGATGCAGCAAGTAAATTCTAATTGCAATTAAACGAAATTCAATCCTCTAATGAAATCAAATCCTACAGCATTTCAAGTAACAACAATATCAGTGAAGAGTACATTAGTGATAAATCTTCTCTTCGAAACTGATTGAATCTAAATCAAATGCATTCTTCAGTAAAACAACAATGGTATCAATCTGAGAGCCTTACAACAGTAGTTAATACTCGTAACAGTTGATCTCATTGAGAAAAATAATTATCTAAGAAACTCAATTCTAAAGCAGAAGTAAACTAAATAAATAACAATACTGTAAATTATTTAAAACAAAACTATTTAGTTAACATAGGAAAATAATGAGCAACAAAGGAAATAAAATCATAGAAAGCGTTAATACTATCAAACCATCACACTTGCGATAATCAGAAATGTATGACACAGATGAAGCAGTGAATTCCACCAAAAGTCGGGCCCTTAGCCACCAGCGTACACTGCTGGTTACTTCAGATAACGAGAAGGAATAACAACTTCACTTATGTATTAATCATCAAACTGAAAGAGCATTACAATATATTCGTGTTCTTCGCTACAGCGAGAATCTATAATTAAGAATTACAATTTCAATAATAAGAGCCAGTCCCCCTTCTGTTTACAATCGTCGCCTTTTATAATAAGAAAGGGGTAAAGAGATAAATGGTAAAAGTGATCCCTCAGGATCTCTCGATCCTGAGGGATTCGCACAGTTTTCTAACTTTAGACATCCTTTCCCTTCTCATGCTGATCCTTCTGATTTACTTTGGCCTTATCCGCAACCGCCGTGCTCCTTCCTTAGCTCGTTTCTTTTTTTTCTGTTCCTTAGTTAGGGAAAAACAATTGTCTTTTTTTGTATTTTCCCGCATAAAGAAGGATAATAATTAGCCAAGTCGTAACTACAGATAATTCCTTCATTATTACCATAATTATTTAGTATATTAACACATTAAGATATAGAAAGGATAAGAATAAAGGAAAAGGATGATGAGATAAATAGCAAATGCATACCTTTTCCATGACTCAACATACTCACCTGCTTACCCTGTTTCATGTCCTCATGAAAAGCAAGCAATTTGTATGCAGAGCTGTTAAGGAATAAGCTGGAGAAGGAATGTCGTAAAGCGGTCTAAAGCCATGGTTCTTGGCCAAGAGCTCAAAGATGGGCACTGTCTGTCCTTCATGAAATTCATATATAGCTTATTTTGATGTATCGCCGCGTTGGACCCCTATTCTTAATGGGGTGACAATGCCGCCCATCGTTTGATCACCGTTAGGGGGGCGACGACAACCTTTTGGAGCTCCCCCCTGGCGGGGGGTTTCGGGGGCAACTCCACTGAAGCTAAAAACAAATGTCAAATTTCCTTGTAAAATATTGTAATTTCTTAGTCAATCTGGTCCATTCATTAGGTGGATGATCTTACGGTAGAAGTTATGTTTATTTTACGGTTTTTTTCCCTGGAAGGAAAACCTTCTGTTGAATGAGGGTATTGTATTGTGTCTATGTATGGTGTGTATACTCTGAGTGAGAAACCACAAGGGGGATTGTGTGAGAGAGAATATATTATTACATCATATCTGCTGTAGGTTGTGTCTCTTCATTTTGTTGGATAATAGAAAGGAAGGACTAACTGTTTTTGTGGATGTAGCCCAAGTTGGGTGAACCACATATATCTCAGTCTCCCTTGTTTTATATGTTATTTATGTGTTTGTGTTTCCACATATTTTATGTGTTCCATTTCTTTGTAATATATAATTTTCTAACACAAAGTGTCCCTAACATATACCCCTACCCCCTTGAATTTTCATAGTTTTTTTTCAAATCTCTATCCCCTCCATTCCCTTCCCTAAACCAGCTGCTCTTTTTCCCCTTTTTTCCCAATCCCACGCTAACCTTCCTTCTTATCAAACTAGGTTTTTTATTAAGCAAACCAACACTATGGCCAGTGAAAATAAGAAGTACAACAAAGGAGGACATGTCTCCAGATATGAACCAAATAGCATGCAGGAAATCAATGCTTCACCATTCATCAACAAGTCATTTGAAAAGGTAAGCTGCCTAGGGTTTTGTAAAAATATACAAGAGGTGGGTTTCCATGTTAATTTGACCAGTCTTTTTGCCACCAATTTCAAGAGGGACAAGTCCACCATAGTAGGGATATACTTCATAATATCAACAGAGCTCATAGCTTCAACCACAGGTATCCCTAACCAAGTAGAAATTTTGTTTAAGGGGTGTTGGTTGATAAAAGGTGCTTTTTAAATTCCTAATTATCCTCACATTAATTATCAATCTGGGTAAGTCCTTATATTTCAAGAGTGTACACAGTATGTGGAAGCTATTTAAATCAGAGAGTAATGTTTCATAGGTTGCAGTATAGATCTTTTAATACAAGAGTAAATGGATGCAGCAAGTAAATTCTAATTGCAATTAAACGAAATTCAATCCTCTAATGAAATCAAATCCTACAACATTTCAAGTAACAAAAATATCAGTGAAGAGTACATGAGTGATAACTCTTCTATTCGAAACTGATTGAATCTAAATCAAATGCATTCTTCAGTAAAACAACAATGGTATCAATCTGAGAGTCTTACAGCAGTAGTTAATACTCGTAACAGGTGATCTCATTGAGAAAAATAATTATCTAAGAAACTCAATTCGAAAGCGGAAGTAAACTAAATAAATAACAATACTGTAAATTATTTGAAACAAAACTATTCAGTTAACATAGGAAAATAATGAGCAACAAAGGAAATAGAATCACATAAAGCATTAATACTATCAAACCATCACACTTGCGATAATCAGAAATGTATGACACAGATGAAGTAGTGAATTCCACCAGAAGTCGGGCCCTTAGCCACCAGCATACACTGCTGGTTACTTCAGATAACGAGAAGGAATAACAACTTCACTTATGTATTAATCATCAAGCTGAAAGAGCGTTACAATATATTCGTGTTCTTCGCTACAGCGAGAATCTATAATTAAGAATTACAATTTCAATAATAAGAGCCAGTCCCCCTTCTGTTTACAATCATCACCTTTTATAATAAGAAAGGGGTAAAGATATAAATGGTAAAAGCGATCCCTTAGGATCTCTCAATCTTGAGGGATTCGCACAGTTTTCTAACTTTAGACATCCTTTCCCTTCTCATGCTGATCGTTCTGATTTACTTTGGCCTTATCCGCAACCGACGCGCTTCTTCCTTATCTCGTTTCTTTTTTTTCTGTTCCTTAGTTAGGGAACAACAATTGTCTCTTTTTTTATTTTCCTGCATAAAGAAGGATAATAATTAGCCAAGTCGTAACTACAGATAATTCCTTCATTATTACCATAATTATTTAATATATTAACACATTAAGATATAGAAAGGATAAGAATAAAGGAAAAGGATGATGAGATAAATAGCAAATGCATACCTTTTCCATGACTCAACATACTCACCTGCTTACCTTGTTTCATGTCCTCATGAAAAGCAAGTAATTTGTATGCAGAGCTGTTAAGGAATAAGCTGGAGAAGGAATTTCGTAAAGCGGTCTAAAGCCATGGTTCTTGGCCAAGAGCTCAAAGATGGGTCCTGTCTGTCCTTCAGGAAATTCCTATATAGCTTATTTTGATGTATCGCCGCGTTGGACCCCTATTCTTAATGGGGTGACAATGCCGCCCATCGTTTGATCACCGTCAGGGGGGCCTAGGGGGGCGACGACAACCTTTTGGAGCTCCCCCCTAGCGGGGGGTTTCGGGGGCAACTCCCCCGAAGCTAAAAACAAATGTCAAATTTCCTTGTAAAATATTGTAATTTCTTAGTCAATCTGGGCCGTTCATTAGGTGGATGATCTTACGATAGAAGTTATGTTTAATTTACGGTTTTTTGCCCTGGAAGGAAAGCCTTCTGTTGAATGAGGGTATTATATTGTGTTTGTGTATGGTGTGTATAATTTGAGTGAGAAACCACAAGGGGGACTGTGTGAGAGAGAATATATTATTACATCATATCTGTTGTAGGTTGTGTCTCTTCATTTTGCTAGATAATAGAAAGGAAGGACTAGCTGTTTTTGTGGATGTAGCCCAAGTTGGGTGAACCACATATATCTCAGTCTCCCTTGTTTTATATGTTATTTATGTGTTTGTGTTTCCACATATTTTATGTGTTCCATTTCTTTGTAATATATAATTTTCTAACACAAAGTGTCCCTAACATATACCCCTACCCCCTTGAATTTTCCTAGTTTTCCCAAATCTATCCCCTCCATTCCCTTCCCTAAACCAGTGCTCTTTTCCCCTTTTTTCCCAATCCCGCTAACCTTCCTTCCTATCAAACTGGGTTTTATTAAACAGAAGCCAACACTATGGCCGGTGAAATAAGAAGTACCAAAGCAAGACATGTCTCCGGATATGAACCAACTAGCGCATGCGAGGAAATCAATGCTTCACCATTCCTCAATCATTTGAAAAGGTAAGCTGCCTAGGGTTTTATAAAAATATACAAGAGGTGGGTTTCCATGTTAATTTGACCAGTCTTTTTGCCACCAATTTCAAGAGGGACAAGTCCACCATAGTAGGGATATACTTCATAATATCAGCAGAGCTCATAGCTTCAGCCACAGGTATCCCTGACCAAGTAGAAATTTTGTTTAAGGGGTGTTGGTTGATAAAAGGTGCTTTTTAAATTCCTAATTATCCTCACATTAATTATCAATCCGGGCAAGTCCTTCTATTTCAAGAGTGTACACAGTATGTGGAAGCTATTTAAATCAGAGAGTAATGTTTCATAGGTTGCAGTATAGATCTTTTAATACAAGAGTAAATGGATGCAGCAAGTAAATTCTAATTGCAATTAAACGAAATTCAATCCTCTAATGAAATCAAATCCTACAACATTTCAAGTAACAACAATATCAGTGAAGAGTACAGTAGTGATAGCTCTTCTCTTTGAAACTGATTGAATATAAATCAAATGCATTCTTCAGTAAAACAACAATGGTATCAATTTGAGAGCCTTACAACAGTAGCTAATACTCGTAACAGTTGATCTCATTGAGAAAAATAATTATCTAAGAAACTCAATTCGAAAGCGGAAGTAAAATAAATAAATAACAATACTGTAAATTATTTAAAAGAGAACTATTCAGTTAACACAGGAAAATAGTGAGCAACAAAGGAAATAGAATCACAGAAAGCGTTAATACTATCAAACCATCACACTTGCGATAATCAGAAATGTATGACACAGATGAGGCAGTGAATTCCACCAGAAGTCGGGCCCTTAGCCACCAGCGTACACTGCTGGTTACTTCAGATAACGAGAAGGAATAAAAACTTCACTTATGTATTAATCATCAAGCTAAAAGAGCGTTACAATATATTCGTGTTCTTCGCTACAGCGAGAATCTATAATTAAGAATTACAATTTCAATAATAAGAGCCAGCCCCCCTTCTGTTTACAATCGTCGCCTTTTATAATAAGAAAGGGGTAAAGAGATAAATGGTAAAAGCGATCCCTCAGGATCTCTCGATCCTGAGGGATTCACACAGTTTTCTAACTTTAGACATCCTTTCCCTTCTCATGCTGATCCTTCTGATTTACTTTGGCCTTATCCGCAACTGCCGCGCTCCTTCCTTAGCTCGTTTTTTTTAATTTTTAATTTAATTTTTAATTTTTTAATTTTATTTATTTATTTATTTATTTTTATTTTTTTTCTGTTCCTTAGTTAGGGAACAACAGTTGTTTTTTTTTGTATTTTTCTGCATAAAGAAGGATAATAATTAGCCAAGTCATAACTACAGATAATTCCTTCATTATTGCCATAATTGTTTAATATATTAACACATTAAGATATAGAAAGGATAAGAATAAAGGAAAAGGATGATGAGATTAATAGCAAATGCATACCTTTTCCATGACTCAACATACTCACCTGCTTACCCTGTTTCATGTCCTCATGAAAAGTAAGTAATTTGTATGCAGAGCTGTTAAGGAATAAGCTGGAGAAGGAATGTCGTAAAGCGGTCTAAAGCCATGGTTCTTGGCCAAGAGCTCAAAGATGGGCCCTGTCTGTCCTTCAGGAAATTCATATATAGCTTATTTTGATGTATTGCCGCGTTGGACCCCTATTCTTAATGGGGTGACAATGCCGCCCATCGTTTGATCACCGTCAGGGGGGCCTAGGGGGGCGACGACAACCTTTTGGAGCTCCCCCCTGGCGGGGGGTTTCGGGGGCAACTCCCCCGAAGTTAAAAACAAATGTCAAATTTCCTTGTAAAATATTGTAATTTCTTAGTGGGAATGCCACTTCGCTGCTTCCTTATGATCATGGTAGGCTAGCTCGTGATGAGACCCCCTATTCTCCATCTGTAAAAATCACATATATATATATATATATATATATATATAATTTTAATTTTATTTATTTATTTATTTTTTTAAATTTTTAATTTTTTTTTTTTTTTTTTAGCACTTCCTATTTATACATAGAGGGTGGCTCAACACTCCTTAGGAGTAGGAATGGCGGAAGAAGTCTAAACATATCAATAGAAGAGAGTATGCCCTTAACCTTATTTGATGATAATGAACAGAGAGAGTTATAGGGTTTAGGGGAGAACCAACATGGTACAAATAATCAATCAATTTGATTTATAATGGAAATGAGGATAGTGAAGTGATATAGATGGTTGTGTCCTTTCTTTTTCGATCAATACCAAGCAATCTTTGTTTAAAGATGATAATGTTCAATATTTGCTTGTTCCAGTAAACTTCAGATTTGTATCCTTTCATATATATTTGTACCCTTGTGCCTTATAGAAGATCATAAAAAGTGGGCAAAGGAAAGAAAGGTGTTCTCACACAAGTATTCACAAGGTGCTAAAACAACAAAAGAAAACCTCACACAAAAAGTGTTGTTCCCTATAGGGAACAACAAGGAAAAACACACAAAAAAGGTGCTGTTCCTTAGAGGGAACAACAACTGTTCCTTAGAGGGAACAAAAGTTGTTCCCTGTAGGGAAAAACAAAGAAAATGCATATGAAAATTGATGTTCCTTAGAGGGAACAACAAGACCAATTACACACCGAAACTTCTGTTCCTTAGAGGGAACAGCAGAAAGAAGAAAAATATTGCACACATAATTGTTGTTTCTAAGAGGGAACGACAACTGTTCCTTAAAGGGGACAACAGCTGTTCCTTAGAGGGAACAACAAGAAAATTTTCACACAAAATTTTTGTTCCTTAGAGGGAACAACAACTGTTCCTTAGAGGGAACAACAACTGTTCCTTAAAGGGGACAACAAAAAGAAAATTCATACGAACGTTGTTGTTCCTTAGAGGGAACCGAAGTTGTTCCTTTAGAGGGAACAATAGCTGTTCTTTAGAGGGAACACAAATTGTTCCTTAAAGGGAACAACATGAAGAAACTTCACACAAAATTTTGTTGTTCCTTAGAGGGAACGACAACTGTTCCTTAGATGGAACAACAAAGGAAAAATAGAAAAAACAAGTTATATACAATTTATACAAGAAAATTCAATCAAACAGAAAGGAAAAATTATGTACAATTTAAAAAAAAACAAATAAATTCTTCACTGGACCGATGCTGTGGGCGGGTTTCCCTCCTCAACAAGAATTTGCATAGTGGAATCTTCCTGTAGCTGTTGGAAAAAGGACTCCCTGGTAAGAGGTTTGTAATAGAGGCGTACTCGATGTCCATTCGCTTTAAAAGAGTAGCCAGACCCATCAATGGTGGCTAATGTGAGGGTGCCATTATCATGCACCTTTTGTATCTCATAGGGGCCTAACCATCTGGTCTAGAGTTTTCTTGGGAAATCCTGGAACCTAGAATCATACAGAAGTGCCCAATCACCTTCGTGGAATGTATTCTTCTTGATGAGGGCATCATGCCATTTCGCTCTTTTTTGTTGGATTAGTGCAGTATGCTGAAGAGATGATAGGCGAATTTCATCCAATTCATTGATTTGATGTAGCCTGTTAATCTGTGCTTCATTCAAATCCAAGCCTACTTCTTGAGCTATCCTCAATGTCTGAATTTAAAATTCTATTGGGAAGATAGGCTCTTTGCCAAACACTAGCTGATATGGGGAATATCCTGTGGTATTTCTCCATGTCGTGTGGTATGCCCACAGGGCTTCTGGCAATCGGGTAGCCCAGTCACGTCTATGTGATGTGACTGTTCTTGTGAGGATTGCCTCGATTACTTTATTGGTGCTTTCTACCTGGCCATTTGCCTGCGGGTGGTATGGAGTTGTGATTCTATGCAAGATATGGTGATTTTTTAATGTCGCAGCAATCTTATGGCCTATAAATTGCGGCCCTCCATCTGTGATTATTTCTCTAGGCAAGCCATATCGCATGAAAATTTGGAAAAGAAAGTGAATTACTGAGTCCTCCATTTCCCTTGGTAATGATTCTGCCTCCAACCATTTAGTCACATACTCTGTTGCACCTAATATATATGTCTTTTGATTAGATAATGGGTTTATTGGACCGATGAAATCTAACACCCATCGCTCAAAAGGCTCGATGACTAACTGCGGATGTAGGGGCATCTCATAAGACTGCCCAGGGCATCCCATTTTTTGGCAACTATCACATGCCTGGACAAACTTCTTGGCGTCTTTAAAAATGGTGGGCCAATAATAGCTCGTCTGTAAGACTTTGTGACCAGTCTTGTAGTCTGCAAAATGTTTGCCACAAGGCCCATCGTGGCAGGCTTTCAGGATGTCGAAGGTTTTGTCTTCCCTGACACATCTTCAAATGTGCATATCGGCCCCTGTATGAAATAAATAACCTCCAATCCAGGAGAACCGCGTGCTACGCTGTACTATTTGTTTTCTTTCATTAGGCGTCAGGTGTTTAGGTAACTTACCCACTGCTAAGTAGTTTGCGACATCTGCGTACCATGGTGTTTTCAAGGTTACTGCAAATAAGTGTTCATTGGGGAACCGGTCTTCTACTGATGGCGAGTCATTTGTCTTTGGCATACGTGAAAGGAAGTCTACTACTGGATTTTCCTTCCCTGGTCGATCTTTGATTGTTATGTCAAATTCCTGCAGAAGAATCAACCATTTTGTCACTCTTCCATTTGCAACAGGTTTATTAGCTAAATATTTAATAATAGAGTGATTCGTATACAAAACCACAGGGTATCCTATTATATAATGTCTAAATTTGTTAATAGCATAGATTACAGCTAGAAATTCCTTTTCGGTCACAGTGTAGTTCAATTCAGTAGGAGATAGATTTTTGCTGATGTAGTATATCGCATATGGCTTCTTATCTTCCTCATGGCCGAGAACTGCTCCAATAGCCGTGTCTGATGCGTGAGATGAGATCTAAAATGGTAATTCCCAATTTGGGCCCCTTAGCACTGGGGCTGTTGATACAAGCCGTTTTAAATATTCAAAAGCACTGTCACATTTTTCAGTCCAAATAAAATCAGTATTTCCTATTAATGCATATAAGGGTGCAACAATTCGAGAAAAATTCTTTATAAATCTCCTATAATATCCAGAAAATCGCAAGAAACTGGGTACCTCAGTTTGTGTGGAAGGGGTACGTATTAAAAGAATTATCTGAATTTTTGCTGGATCTACCTGGATTCCAGCTGCTGAGATATAATGGCCTAGAATGAGGCCCTCAGTCATCATCATGTGGAATTTTTCATGGCTTAAATAGAGCCTGGTAGCAATGCATCGTTGCAGAACTTTCTCTAGCGTTTGTAATGTAAGCTCGAAGTCATCTCCGTAAGGTGTAAAGTCATCCATGTACACCTCGAGCCCTTCGTTTATCAGATCTGAAAAAATGCTGAGTATAGCCCTCTGGAATGTAGCAAGTGCATTGCACAGTCCAAAAGGTAAGACCCTGTAAGCAAAGGTTCCCCATGGGCAGGTGAAAGTAGTTTTATCCTGGTCTTTAGGGGAAATTTGAATTTGGTTGTAGCCGTTGAAGCCGTCTAGGAAAGAAAAGAATTTTTTTCCTGCCAATGTGTCCAAGACCTGGTCAATGAATGGGAGGAGAAAGTGATATTTTTGGGTTGCTTTATTAAGCTCTCTATAGTCAACACATATACGCCGCTTTCCATTCTTTTTAGGCACTATTACTGATGGGGAGACCCATTTTCTATCGGATATAGGATAGATGAAATTCACGTCCAATAGTTTTTGTAGTTCATCTTTCACAATATCTTTAAGATGAGGGTTTAATGTCCATTGATCTTGTCTAATGGGCCTCACGTCCTTCTCTATATAGATGTGGTGCATGCATAGCTGGGGATCAATCCCTTTCATGTCAGGGTAATCCTAGGTGAAGGCTTCTTTATATTTTCTCAGAAGTTGGACAAGCCTCTGTGCCTGGTCCTCAGTCAGGTTTTTATTGATATTTAAGGTTTTCCCTGGCTCAATTCGACAGTTTTGCTATTATAAATAGAAGTTGTTGGGATTGATTGGTCGCTAAAGTCTTGTAAGGGATCCTCTTCGATTTCGTTATTCAGGGCTGCTTCGATCATGTGACATTTTGGATGAGATACAACATCTGGTTGGTTAATGTAAGTGTTAATGATGTCATCTTCTGTTTGAACCTTGAATTCAAGAGCATCTTCTATGGTTAGTGGTGATCTAATGTTTTCAGTTAAATATGATACAAGTTGTTTCCTCGTTTTTATTATTGTTAGACTTGGCTGAGCTGGAGGATATAAGGCTAAATTCTTCACATATTCTCCTCTTGCTATAGTCATGCTGCCTGTCCAAAAACTTATGTAAGCATCTGCGGTTGCTAGCCAAGGTCTTCCTAGAATTAGGGGATGTCCATCTAGTCAGTTTCTAGTATTGATGACTAGAAAATCTGCTGGGTATTCCCAAGAATCTACAGACGCCATTACATCCTGTAATGTCCCCTCTGGTTTGACAATTGATCAGTCAGCAAGTTCCAAGAGGGTTGTTGGTCGGCTTAATTGTTGGATTAAACCTCTCAATATTAATTATCAATCCGGGAGTCGTAAACACGAGTTGTACTGCGTATTGGCTCAGCTTACTGATCAGAGTATAAATATATTCCTTATTAATGATGAACTTGGTGCTGAAATGAAACACACATTAGCTTACAACAAGAAATCGTGAAAATGAAACCTACTTAATCAGTTTCGCTCAGTGCAAATGCGATTAAACTATATTGAATTTCAAGACAATCCTCAATCATTCTCGCACTCGCATTAAAAATCTCTTATGATAATTTTAAAACCTCAATCTATCAACTCCTTTCACTCACTTGAAATTAGCCTTGAAACACACATTACAAATTCACACCTTAAACTAGCTAAAACTACTTGTTAAAACAAATTCAAGATTCTAAAATAACAAAAGAAACAATCCTGACTATTGTTGAAGGACAACTACTTTGATTTATGTAAAATAATACTTAAAAATATCCTATTGAAAAAAATCTATAATAACTTTCAATTCAAATATTTTAATGAAATAAATCAAGCTTGCTCTTAAAATCATCAAAATCATGTCACTCACTAACTAGAACTAAATCATGCTTAGATAAATCATTAATGAAAACTAAATTAGTGCTACCTACACAATCAATCAACAATCAAAAAATCTTATGAAGAAATGACTTATACCAAAAAGAACAAAAATAATTCTAATTATTAATATTAAATCAAATGAACATTAACTCTGTAAATATTCAAACAAATTAAGGCAGACAAACCATAACTAAACTTGAACTATTAAAATCTATTCTATTAAAATCAAACTCAAAATTTTTCAAAAAAACAAAACAATGATCTAAGTAAAATTATGAAATATAGATATTATTAAAAAAACAATTTAAAACGAAATATAATTCTACAATTTAAACAAATCCTAAAGCTATAAAGAATAAGGACTCGACTCCAGGTTGCAGTGGATCCTTGCCACTCCCTGGAGCAAGTCCTAAATTAACTCAAATTTTAAAAAGAAAATTATAATGCTTATATGAAAACAAAACAAATGCAGAAGCCAAAATAAATTAAGTCAGAACATTTAATCAAATCTGAATCAATAAATACATTAATACAGTATCTGTTGCTGCATTTTGTGTTGGGCAATTCGATGCTAGATATACAACTTCAGAGATCGATTTTACATGAGAAATATATTTCGCAGAGGAGAAATTCTGCTCTCCAAAATGACAGACTCACACTCTCTGTTCGCTAAAAGACCACTCTGCGTTCAACAATGATGATTGCTGCTATTCAGATCAACGGATTCTTAGAGTCTTCAGCAAATGTGAATTATGCTGAACGTAAATTGACTTTCACAACTAATTAAATCTGCAATTCAAATCTTTGAAATCCCAGCAAATGGAAACCAAGCTAAACATGAATTGATCTTCAAAAATAATCAATGCTGCAATCATAAATTTGCTAATGGATCAACTTCTATCTATGCCCAACTCTCCTATCTGCACACAGCGCTCTCCTATCTTCTACGCAGAGTTTACAAATCGACCTCCAGCTACTGAATTATTCTCCTACAGCTATATCGATCCCCACACATCGATTCTAGCAACTTATATATACATTTGTTTTTAATTACAAACTGGAGATTCGATCAGAGAAATATAGAAAATTATCAGTTTTACAAATTGCAGGAATGAGAAATTGGTTTGAAACAGATTGTCAATTTAAGAAAATCGGTCCTCGTTTTGTGGGATCTTGCTGTTGGTGGAAGATGGCTTCGTGGCTTCTGGAAACAATTCATATTTTGTGTAGATGGCAGATGCGTTCTTGGTTTTTACGTTGTTTTGTAATTGTAGTCATAAAACCGATCTGCTCTAATGCTACCTTCAATAGTTCTTCTGGGTCAAAGGCATGATGTGTTGTATTATGCTAATAACATCCCCAACGTTTTAAGCAGCTACTAGCGCGTCCTTTTTCATCGATAGCATGAGTCCACACTGGCTTTTCTCCTGCGTTTCGAACTGTAATGGCTTGTGCCTCTGCCAAACAAGCAAGACTCATAATAGAATCCATGGATGGTGTCGATGTCTCTCAACACATTTAATTTCTGGAATATGCTTAAACCGTTCCTTTACAACATCTAGATATTCATGAATTTTGCGCTATGCTCTAATGCTTTAGCTTTCCACATGGATTAGTAAGAGGCTTGGGAGGCAAATTATAGGTTGAAAAGCCATGCATTGGATGAATAGGTGGGAGTGTCACTTGACTAAAACTAACACTGATATTATCACTTGTTTGAGATCCACCTTGACTAAGCTGTGGACGTAGTGTCTGTGTATGAAAAGGCCCTTGTGAAGATGGCTGAATAGTCTGAGTAGGGTTTCCATAATTATATATTGAAGGTTCAGATGGAATACCAGAAGTGACCCCCTGATAAGACAGCTGTGTCTGTCGGTTTGGAGTTTCAGGTGTATAAGAAAATGCTTCAGGAGAAACTCAATGAGTTTGGCCTTGATAAATATTAGAGCGCAATTGAGCCTGTTGTTGAAAATGTGACTGTTGAGAAAGAGGCTGTGGCTGCATTTGTACCATTCAGAAAGTTCAACGTAAAGAATGCAACTTCTGAGAGGTTGTGTTGCTCTTGTTTATCCAATACATGGTGATCATAATAGTGCTGACTTTGGTCTACTTTTTCCTGTTGCCCTTCTGTAGAGACAAAGATTGCATTCTTGCTACTTCATCACAGCTTCTCAGACCCCATATTTCAATGGCTTATAAATAATCCAATACTATAACCGGAATAACAATATCCATAGAGCCCAATATTCCCTTGACGATAACTCCTTCATGACGCCGAATTTCGCCAAACGATTTCTGGGTTATAGGAAACACGGTGCTCTGAACACAACACGCGTCTCGGAATTTAGAGATTCCGCTCCATTTGGTTGAAAATTGGATATTTTCACCTACAACAATTCAACTACCCAGCTGCTGCTTTTATTCATTTGATGAGTTCGCACTCGAATGCATTTCTGCAACCAAGAAGCAATTTATTAAAAACACTCATAGAATTAACCAAAAACAAGAATGATAGCTATTATTTCTAAATTCCTTTAATTAACAACATAATGGATTAATAACGATTGAAAACACCAGGTACAAGTATGTATTTCATTGATAAAAAATCGTAAAAATTTGGGCAAAAGTGCGGCTCAACATCCCCCCACGCTGAACTTCTTGCACGTCCTCGTGCAAGCAAAACTATAAGACGGTGAAATAAAGTAGGGAAAATGTCAGCAAAGAGTTTAGCTTGATATTGTAATGCATTTATTAACCCGCAACATTATTACACCAGCTAAAACCATGTGAGATGATAAAACAAGATCAGGTACCGAAAGTAGACATGATGGAGAAAATAGTATCGCATATACCTGTTACCTTGTCCCAAATTTTATTTTTCCCAAAGTCTTATGATAAAATCAAGTTTTACTGAAGAGGTGCAATTTTGCAAATACTACCATAGGTTTCATGCACCTACAATATCAATCTTGTACCGAGGTCATTCAACACATATTTAGAGGAAACTACAATCAATACACATTGTCGGCAACCAACACCTTGTGAGTAGACATTATTGAGAATTTCATCATTCTGAATACCATGAAAATTAAAGTGAGTTTTGATACCAATCAGCAACCTCTTTACGTTGTCATCTAGATTCAAAAATAAATTTCCTCTTAATCTAGTACAATGGATTACCTTCACTAAGGGTACTACATCATTTAAAGACTCTTGTTTTTTTTTTTTGAAAAATAGAACTCAAAGCATAATGTTCAAATTGTCTTAAAACCATTGCCCAAGAGAAATGATGAGTCTTAGGGAAAGAGAAGGATAACCAAGCAAATCATAGTATGCAGTTAACTTTAATACCACAGACATGGCCCTGCTGCCCGCAGGTGTCCATAACCTCGACAGGGATGTTTTTTAACCTAGCAAAATGTCAGTATCCCACTTACTAGATATAGATTCAGAGTTTGCTTATTTTACTTTTTAGATGAAGGCCACTGTCCTGGCTTGGTAACCAGCTGATGGCAGTGCCACTCACAAGAAGTAACATGAATGAACAGGCCGGCTCGTGATGAGACCTCCTGTCTTCCAGCTTTTTAGCTAAAAGCCATTACTCTGGCTTAGTGACCAGGAGCAGTAATGTCATGCATGCTAGGTCCTATGATCGTGGTAGGTCGGCTCATCACGAGACCTCCTATCCTTCCCTAAATCTTTGTAAACTCTGTTTATGATTAACCTTAAAAGTTACTTGATAAGTGGGGAGATAGATCTACTCCTTAAGAGTACATGATGGTGTGAAAATTTTTTAATGACTAATCATTGCTAGCTAATTCCTCTTCCCCAAAGACTTATTAAAGATAACCCAGACAATGACTGAATGATTATTTGAGTTAAGAATGCTAGTGTTCTCCTGAATAGCTCATTATGATTTTTACAAGAGTGGTCCACCATAGGGGTTTTCCAATAGTACCTTTTAAGGGAAACTGAAAATATATATCCGAGACGACAACTTATTAGAGTGATTAATCATAGTTACTTTTGAGAAATCATAAGGTAATAGAGTGAATTGTACTCAACAAGATTTGTCACAAATGTGTGTGTTAACAACTAATGTGGATCAAAGTAGTTTTAATAGCCATGATTTAAAATTCAAAACCCTAATAGCATTGTAACTACTTTATTCATTTATTCTCCTACCCTATTTTACCCTAAGAGGTGAAAGACTCATTTTCAAGTATATGAGTACTTCCAATGAAGCCATGTGCGTAACAAAATGTTGATTATACTCACACTTAGTTTTAAATAATAGAATTCAAGACATACAAAAGCATGAGAAACAAGTTGCTTCAATTGATATGGTACCAAGAGTTTCTGAATGTTGAGGAAATAAGATGGCTTGATGAATGCTCAAAACCAGGATTCAGTGGAATCCACATATTTACGATTTTCCAACTGATGCAAGTCTTCCACATTTTTATAGTCACTCTCCTGGAGGCACAAAGAATCCGGTGAAAGAGAAAATATAAATCCCTCAAGTTCAGGCTCAAATATTTGGTTTTCAAATTGACAAGAATGGTTGAGAGAGATTATAGGGTTTTTAGTTTCAACAACATTTTTAGAATAAGTTCCAATCAAAATTTTCTCCTCTGGTGGTCTTTGAATTACATCTTCCTGGGGTGAATGTTCTACGGTAATGGGGGAAGTTTCCAGATTCATTCCTTTTCCGAACATGGAAGATGTAGCATTGTGTTTGACATGGGAATCAACAGGAAGAATAGGTGTTTGAAACTATTGTGCAACCTAACGATTTAGATTAGGGTTTAAAAGATGGTTTGGGGTAGGGTTTTGGTTAAGGCTTGGCCTAT
Source organism: Pinus albicaulis (assembly GCA_034641835.2). Classification (NCBI taxonomy): domain Eukaryota; kingdom Viridiplantae; phylum Streptophyta; class Pinopsida; order Pinales; family Pinaceae; genus Pinus; species Pinus albicaulis. The sequence goes on along the minus strand of CM076582.1, from coordinate 310,747,186 downwards.
GATTTGGATTTGGATTGGGTTTAGGCTTTGGACTAGGGTTAGGTCTAGGTTTTAAATTAGAATTAGGGTTACACCTAGGGTGTGGATTAAGGTATGGACTAGGGTTAGGGTATGGACTAGGGTATGAACTGGGGTTAAGGTATGGATTAGGGTTTGGATTAGGACTAGGGTATGGATTAGGGCTAAGGTATGGATTAGGGTTTGGATTAGGACTAAGGTATGGATGAGGGTTAGGGAAAGGTTGCACATACGGTGGGGACCATGGAGGAGGATAACTTAATGGTAGGCAGAGGGAAATTGTGGGCTGTTTCGTGCTCATATGAAGTTGGTTGCATGAGGAGATTGCCACAGAATGGGGTCCAAATGATTGGATTCTTGAGGCCATGGAGGTATATGGCTTGAGGGAGGAGGGGCCAAGGAGAGGGCCACTGCGGCCATGAAGTTGGATATTCAATTGGGGGAGGATCAGAAGTTTGCCATGAAATTGCAGGATTATAAACATGTTGAGGAATCTGCTCAGGAAAATAATCGTTATCCCAAGTATGAAATGGTGTTAGGTTTTGAGTTATACCTGGCGGCTGATTTGATTCCTTACTTGATTTTGTGAGTACCTTTCGTAATTGTGGCAGCGACGGGCAATGTTCAGTTGCATGATCATCCTCACAAATTTTGCAAACTTCCAGACCACTAAGTGGGCACTTTCCAAGGAAATGTTTCTTTCGACAGTCGGCGCAAAGGATAAGCAGTGGTTCTTCGTCCTTCTCTTGTTCCTGCAAATCATCCAATTTAGAAATCACAGATATAAATTTATGTTCAAGCAAGATATTAAATTCAGCACTTGTGAGTTCCTCATCGGATGAGTTGTTCGTCTCTATAGCAGCATAAGAACTCCTCATTGAATGATTCCTCAAAATACCATCTTCTGGTCTTCAACGAGCAAACTGATACATTCTGTCATCACATGGATTAATACGCAAGGGTTCTTACAGTACCCCAAAAATGATATATCGTTGAAGACTGGATTGTGAAGATAAATGGATTTTAAAAGATTTTTGACTGAAATAAAGCTCACCACGCTTGCATGAAAGGAAAATACTGAATCAAAGCAATATTTAATCTACTGAAAGCAAAACAATTCATAAATTAAAAGTCTAAAGCCTACCTCTACTTCTACACATAAGCAAGATAAAGAAATAAAAGTTCAAGAGATAATCAAGATGGCTAGACTTTGGAGCAACCCCAAAATAGTGGATGCGAGGCTCTTCACTCACGTCTTACCGTACTCTCTCCGCCCTCTGACCTCTGCAATATCCTTGAAACTCTGTGAGAAAATTTTACTTGAGCCAAAATACAACTCCTCGGCAACGGCGCCAAAATGTTGGTTGGCTTGATTGTTGGATTAAACCTCTCAATATTAATTATCAATCCGGGAGTCGTAAACACGAGTTGTACTACGTATTGGCTCAACTTACTGATCAGAGTATAAATATATTTCTTATTAATGATGAACTCGGTGCTGAAATGAAACACACATTAGCTTACAACAAGAAATCGTGAAAAGGAAACCTACTTAATCAGTTTCGCTTAGTGCAAATGCGATTAAACTATAATGAAATTTAAGACAATCCTCAATCATTCTCGCACTCGCATTAAAAATCTCCTATGATAATTTTAAAACCTCAATCTATTAACTCCTTTCACTCACTTGAAATTAGCCTTGAAACAAGCAAAAGACCACACATTACAAATTCACACCTTAACCTAGCTAAAACTACTTGTTAAAACAAATTCAAGATTCTAAAATAACAAAAGAAACAATCCTGACTATTGTTGAAGGACAACTACTTTACTTTATGTAAAATAATACTTAAAAATATCCTATTGAAAACAATCTATAATAACTTTCAATTCAAATATTTTAATGAAATAAAACAAGCTTGCTCTTAAAATCATCAAAATCATGTCACTCACTAACTAGAACTAAATCATGCTTAGGTAAATCATTAATGAAAACTAAATTAGTGCTACCTACACATTCAAATCGACAATCAAAAAATCTTATGAAGAAATGACTTATACCAAAAAGAACAAAAATAATTCTAATTAAGAATAAATCTAATTATTAATATTAAATCAAATGAACATTAACTCTGTAAATATTCAAACAAATTAAGACAGACAAACCATAACTAAACTTGAACTATTAAAATCTATTCTATTAAAATCAAACTAAATTTAAAAAAAAAAACAAAACAATGATCTAAGTAAAATTATGAAATATAGATATTATTAAAAAAACAATTTAAAACGAAATATAATTCTACAATTTAAACAAATCCTAAAGCTATGAAGAATAAGGACTCCACTCCAGGTTGCAGTGGATCCTTGCCACTCCCTGGAGCAAGTCCTAAATTAACTCAAAGTTTAAAAAGAAAATTACAATGCTTATATGAAAACAAAACAAATGCAAAAGCCAAATTAAATTAAGTCAGAACATTTAATCAAATCTCAATCAATAAATACATTAATACAGTTTCTGTTGCTGCATTTTGTGTTGGGCAATTCGATGCTAGATCTACAACTTCAGAGATCGATTTTACATGAGAAATCTATTTCGCAGAGGAGAAATTCTGCTCTCCAAAATGACAGACTCACACTCTCTGTTCGCTAAAAGACCACTCTGCATTCAACAATGATGATTGCTGCTATTCAGATCAACGGATTCTTGGAGTCTTCAGCAAATGTGAATTATGCTGAACGTAAATTGACTTTCACAACTAATTAAATCTGCAATTCAAATATTTGAAATCCCAGCAAATGGAAACCAAGCTAAACATGAATTGATCTTCAAAAATAATCAATGCTGCAATCATAAATTTGCTAATGGATTGACTTCTATCTATGCCCAACTCTCCTATCTGCACACATCGCTCTTCTATCTTCTACGCAGAGTTTACAAATCGACCTCCAGCGACTGAATTATTCTCCTACAGCTATATCGATCCCCACACATCGATTCCAGCAACTTATATATACATTTGTTTTTAATTACAAACTGGAGATTCGATCAGAGAAATATAGCAAATTATCAGTTTTACAAATTGCCGGAATGAGAAATTGGTTTGAAACAGATTGTCAATTTAAGAAAATCGGTCCTCGTTTTGTGGGATCTTGCTGTTGGTGGAAGATGGCTTCGTGGCTTCTGGAAACAATTCATATTTTGTGTAGCTGGCAGATGCGTTCTTGGTTTTTACGTTGTTTTGTAATTGTAGTCATAAAACCGATCTTCTCTAATGCTACCTTCAATAGTTCTTCTGCTACCTTCAATAGTTCTTCTGGGTCAAAGGCATGATGTGTTGTATTATGCTAATAACATCCCCAACGTTTTAAGCAGCTAATAGCTCGTCCTTTTTCATCGATAGCATGAATTTTAACGGCTTTTCTCCTGGTTTATTTGTAATAGCTTGTGCCTGCGCGAGCAAACCAAGACTCATAATAGAAGCCATGGATGGTGTCGATGTCTCTCAACACATTTAATTTCTGGAATATGCTTAAACCGTTCCTTTACAACATCTAGATATTCATGAATTTTGCGCTCTGCTCTAATGCTTTAGCTTTCCACATGGATTAGTAAGAGGCTTGGGAGGCAAATTATAGGTTGAAAAGCCATGCATTGGATGGATAGGTGGGAGTGTCACTTGACTAAAACTAACACTGATATTATGACTTGTTTGAGATCCACCTTGACTGAGCTGTGGACGTAGTGTCTGTGTATGAAGCGGCCCTTGTGAAGATGGCTGGATAGTCTGAGTAGGGTTTCCATAATTATATATTGAAGGTTCAGATGGAATACCAGAAGTGACCCCTGATAAGACAGCTGTGTCTGTCGGTTTGGAGTTTCAGGTGTATAAGAAAATGCTTCAGGGGAAACTCCATGAGTTTGGCCTTGATAAATATTAGGGCGCAACTGAGCCTGTTGTTGAAAATGTGACTGTTGAGAAAGAGGCTGTGGCTGCATTTGTACCATTCAGAAAGTTCAACGTAAAGAATGCAACTTCTGAGAGGTTGTGTTGCTCTTGTTTATCCAATACATGGTGATCATAATAGTGCTGACTTTGGTCTACTTTTCCCTGTTGCCCTTCTGCAGAGACAAAGATTGCATTCTTGCTACTTCATCACAGCTTCTCAGACCCCATATTTCAATGGCTTATAAATAATCCAATACTATAAAAAAACATAGCTCCCCAAACATAACCGGAATAACAATATCCATAGAGCCCAATATTTCCTTGACGATAACTCCTTCATGAAGCTGAATTTCGCCAAACGATTTCTGGGTTATAGGAAACACGGTGCTCTAAACACAACCCACGTCTCGGAATTTAGAGATTCTGCTCCAATTGGTTGAAAATTGGATATTTTCACCTATAACAATTCAACTACCCAATTGCTGCTTTTATTCATTTGATGAGTTCGCACTCGAATGCATTTATGCAACCAAGAAGAAATTTATTAAAAACACTCATAGAATTAACCAAAAACAAGAATGATAGCTATTATTTCTAAATTCCTTTAATTAACAACATAATGGATTAATAACGATTGAAAACACCAGGTACAAGTATGTATTTCATTGATAAAAAATCGTAAAAATTTGGGCAAAAGTGTGGCTCAACATCCCCCCACGCTGAACTTCTTGCACGTCCTCGTGCAAGCAAAACTATAAGACGGTGAAATAAAGTAGGGAAGATGTCAGCAAAGAGTTTAGCTTGATATTGTAATGCATTTATTAACCCGCAACATTATTACACCAGCTAAATCCATGTGAGATGATAAAACAAGATCAGGTACCGAAAGTAGACATGATGGAGAAAATAGTATCGCATATACCTGTTACCTTGTCCCAAATTTTGTTTTTCCCAAAGTCTTATGATAAAATCAAGTTTTACTGAAGAGGTGCAATTTTACAAATACTACCATAGGTTTCATGCACCTACAATATCAATCTTGTACCGAGGTCATTCAGCACATATTTAGAGGAAACTACAATCAATACACATTGTCGGCAACCAACACCTTGTGAGTAGACATCATTGAGAATTTCATCATTCTGAATACCATGAAAATTAAAGTGAGTTTTGATACCAATCAGCAACCTCTTTACGTTGTCATCCAGATTCAAAAATAAATTTCCTCTTAATCTAGTACAATGGATTACCTTCACTAAGGGTACTACATCATTCAAAGACTCTTGTTTTTTTTTTTTGAAAAATAGAACTCAAAGCATAATGTTCAAATTGTCTTAAAACCATTGCCCAAGAGAAATGATGAGTCTTAGGGAAAGAGAAGGATAACCAAGCAAATCATAGTATGCAGTTAACTTTAATACCACAGACATGGCCCTGCTGCCCGCAGGTGTCCATAACCTCGACAGGGATGTCTTTTAACCTAGCGAAATGTCAGTATCCCACTTACTAGATATAGATTCAGAGTTTGCTTATTCTACTTTTTAGATGAAGGCCACTGTCCTGGCTTGGTAACCAGCTGATGGCAGTGCCACTCACAAGAAGTAACATGAATGAACAGGCCGGCTCGTGATGAGACCTCCTGTCTTCCAACTTTTTAGCTAAAAGCCATTACTCTGGCTTAGTGACCAGGAACAGTAATGTCATGCATGCTAGCTCCTATGATCGTGGTAGGTCAGCTCATCACGAGACCTCCTATCCTTCCCTAAATATTTGTAAACTCTGTTTATGAATAACCTTAAAAGTTATTTAATAAGTGGGGAGACAGATCTACTCCTTAAGAGTACAGGATGGCGTGAAAAGTTTTTAATGACTAATCATTGCTGGCTAATTCCTCTACCCTAAAGACTTGTTAAAGATATCCCAGACAATGACTGAAAGATTCTTTGAGTTAAGAATGCTAGTGTTCTCATAAATAGATCATTATGATCTTTGCAAGAGTGGTCCACCATGGGGTTTTCCAATAGTACCTTCTAATGGAAACTGAAAATATATCTGAGACTACAACTTATTAGAGCGATTAATCATGGTTACTTTTTGCAAAATCATAAGGTATTAGATTGAATTTTACTCAACAAGATTTATCACAAATGTGTGTGTTAACAACTAATGTGGCTCAAAGTAGCTTTAATAGGCATTATTTAAAATTCAAAACCCTAATAGCATTGTAACTTCTTTATTCATTTATTCTCCTACCCTATTTTACCCTAAGAGGCGAAAAGACTCATGTTTAAGTATAGGAGTAGTTCCAATGAAGCCATGTGCGTAACAAAATGCTGATGATACTCACACTTAGTTTTAAAGAATAAACTTCAGGGCATACAAAAACATGAGAAACCAATTTCTTTAATTGATATGGTACCAAGATTTTCTGAATGTTCAGGAAATAAGATGGCTTGATGACTGCTTGAAACCAGGATTCAATGGAATCCACATATTTATGATTTTCCAGCTGATGAAAATCTTCCACAGTTTGATAGTCATTGCCTTGAAGGCATAAAGGATCTGGTGAAAGAGAAAAGATAAATCCCTCAAGTTCAGGCTCAAATATCTGATTTTCAAATGGACAAGAATGGTTGAGAGAAATTCTAGGGTTTTGAGTTTCAAATTTTTTTTTAGAACATGTTCCAATTATAGATTACTCCTCTTGTGTTCTTTGAATTACACCTTCCCGGGGTGAATGTTCTATGGTAATGGAGGAAGTTTCCAGATTCATTCCCTTTTCCAACATGGAGAGTGTGACATTTTGTTCAATAGGGGAATCAACGGAAAGAATAGGTGGTTCAAACTGTTGTGCAACCTCATGGTTTAGATTAGGGTTTAAAAGATGGTGTGGGGTAGGGTTTTGGTTAAGGCTTGGCCTACGATTTGGATTTGAATTGGGATTAGGCTTTGGACTAGGGTTAGGTCTAGGTTTTAAATTAGAATTAGGGTTAGGTCTAGGGTGTGGATTAGGGTTTGGATTAGGACTAGGGTATGGATTAAGGTATATACTAGGGTTTGGATTAGGACTAGGGTATGGATTAAGGTATAGACTAAGGTAAGGATTAGGGTTAGGGTATGGATGAGGGTTAAGGTATGGTTGCATATGCGGTTGGGACCATGGAAGAGGATAACTTAATGGTGCATTGGAAAGAAATTGTGGCTGTTTTTCGTGCTCATATGATTGAATTTGCATGGGAGATTGCCCTAGAGATAAGGGTCCAAATGATTCTTGAGGCCATGGAGATATATGGCTTGAGGACGAGGGCCAAGGAGAGGGCCACTGCGGCCACGAAGTTGGATATTCAATTGGAGGAGGATCAGAAGTTTGCCATGAAATTGCAGGATTATAAACATGTTGAGGAATCTGCTCAGGAAAATAATCGTTATCCCAAGTATGAAATGGTGTTAGGTTTTGAGTTATACCTGGCGGCTGATTTGATTCCTTACTTGATTTCGTGAGTACCTTTCGTAATTGTGGCAGTGACGGGCAATGTTCAGTTGCATGATCATCCTCGCAAATTTTGCAAACTTCCAGACCACTAAGTGGGCACTTTCCAAGGAAATGTTTCTTTCGACAGTCGGCGCAAAGGATAAGCAGTGGTTCTTCGTCCTTCTCTTGTTCCTGCAAATCATCCAATTTAGAAATCAAAGATATAAATTTATGTTCAAGCAAGATATTAAATTCAGCACTTGTGAATTCCTCATCGGATGAGTTGTTCGTCTCTATAGCAGCATAAGAACTCCTCATTGAATGATTCCTCAAAATACCATCTTCTGGTCTGCAACGAGCAAACTGATACATTATGTCATCACATGGATTAATACGCAAGGGTTCTTACAATACCCCAAAAATGATATATCGTTGAAGACTGGATTGTGAAGATAAATGGATTTTAAAATATTTTTGACTGAAATAAAGCTCACCACGCTTGCATGAAAGGAAAATGCTGAATCAAAGCAATATTTAATCTACTAAAAGCAAAACAATTCAGAAATTAAAAGTCTAAAGCCTACTTCTACTTCTACACATAAGCAAGATAAGGAAATAAAAGTTCAAGAGATAAGTAAGATGGCCAGACTTTGGAGCAACCCCACAATAGTGGATGCGTGGCTCTTCACTCACGTCTTACCGTACTCTCTCCGCCCTCTGACCTCTGCAATATCCTTGAAACTCTGTGAGAAAATTTTACTTGAGCCAAAATACAACTCCCCGGCAACGGCGCCAAAATGTTGGTCGGCTTGATTATTGGATTAAACCTCTCAATATTAATTATCAATCCGGGAGTCGTAAACACGAGTTGTACTACGTATTGGCTCAGCTTACTGATCAGAGTATAAATATATTCCTTATTAATGATGAACTCGGTGCTGAAATGAAACACACATTAGCTTACAACAAGAAATCGTGAAAAGGAAACCTACTTAATCAGTTTCGCTTAGTGCAAATGCGATTAAACTATAATGAAATTCAAGACAATCCTCAATCATTCTCGCACTCGCATTAAAAATCTCCTATGATAATTTTAAAACCTCAATCTATTAACTCCTTTCACTCACTTGAAATTAGCCTTGAAACAAGCAAAAGACCACACATTACAAATTCACACCTTAAACTAGCTAAAACTACTTGTTAAAACAAATTCAAGATTCTAAAATAACAAAAGAAACAATCCTGACCATTGTTGAAGGAAAACTACTTTACTTTATGTAAAATAATACTTAAAAATATCCTATTGAAAACAATCTATAATAACTTTCAATTCAAATATTTTAATGAAATAAAACAAGCTTGCTCTTAAAATCATCAAAATCATGTCACTCACTAACTAGAACTAAATCATGCTTAGGTAAATCATTAATGAAAACTAAATTAGTGCTACCTACACAATCAAATCAACAATAAAAAAATCTTATAAAGAAATGACTTATACCAAAAAGAACAAAAATAGTTCTAATTAAGAATAAATCTAATTAGTAGAATTTTTTTCGGTAATAATCACATGCACAGGAACGTGGTTGACGCGTTTCGAACCAACGAGTGTGGTTCATCATCAGGACTGTGTGAGAGATCAGATCCAGACATTAAGTATAAATAGATGTAGAAATGGCTCAACTAACCGTTAGGATAACGGCTAGTTTGACTTTTTTTTTAAAAAGTAAATATTCCGTTATTTATTTAATTTAATTAATTTTTATTTATTTATTTATTATTATTATTTTATTTATTTATAAATTCTTTAATATATTTATACAATTAATTAACCAATTAATTAATATAATGGTAATTAATTTAACAAATTGTGGTGTATATATGCATATTTCCCTTATTAATTTAATTGATTAAATTATATAATAATCAATTATTATTAATAATTAAAAATAAAATTAATTATTATTCATATAATTTAATAACAAACTACCTATCAAATAATCAAACACTGAGTTAAAAGTAAATAAAAATATAAAAATAAAATAAAAATAAAAATAAAAATAATATAATAATAATAATAATTATTATTAAGCATAATAATAATTTTAAAAATAAAAATAAAAATAAAAATAAAGTAAAATAAATAAATAAATAAGTCAGGACGAAAATAAAAATATAATCCATAAAAATAAATAAAAGCTAGAAAAAAAAATAAAAAAATAAAAAAAATATATATATATATATATAATAATAATAATAATAATAATATATATATATATATAAATAAATTAAAAATAAAAAATAAAAAATAATAAAAAATAAAAAATAAAAAATAAAATAAAATATAAATATAAATAAATAAATCAAGAATATAAGTGAGAATCGACACTTTCTTGATATTTCAACGTGGTATCTATTGAAATTATTGACCTTTCTCAATTTCGTGGCCTCTCTCAACTTAGATGATGAAATGAGAAGGTGGAAATTCCTGGCACCGACACCAGCATCTTCTGCAAACCTGTTCGATGTCTACTTCCTTCGTTGTCCTTATCTCTACGAAATGATGACGTTCTTTTCCCATCGAGTTTTTCGTAAGAAATGAGAAAATGCGGCAATATCTTGCTGCTAGCTCCCACCATTTCCCTGCTAAAAAATTAGGCGTCTTTAGCATTTTAGCCACTAGGGCGCTGAGAATCTCTGGTGAGTCTCACCTTCAGGGGGAAAAGACCCATCCGTTGAATGTTTTTTGTAATAATGGTTATAATATGTCGCAGGGCTTCAAAGCTTTCCTTAAAGCGGAAAAAGGTCCTTCTGTTAAAAATAAAAATAAAAAAGAGTCTAGTGAATGGTGTGGCAATGTCAGCCTTCCGTTCATCCAGGGTACCACTAATAAGATTGCTAAGATCCTTAAAAAGCATAAGGTATCCTCTTATTTCAAGCCCCTTAATACAATTCGTAGTTCTCTAAAATCGGTTAAAGATCCGATTGACCCTAGAGATGGAAAAGGTGTCTACATCATTCCTTGTTCTTGTGGGACTCCTTACATTGGTGAGACTGGTCGATCAATTAATCAAAGGATCTGTGAGCATGTTGCTGATATCAAGCACAGAAGATCTCGCTCGTTCGCCTTGGCGGCATCTTGGCAGCAAGGCAGACTATTATCATGTTTGCATGAAGATCTTAAGGTCATTGCTAGAATCGACCATTTCCATCATCGTAAGTTGAGAGAGGCCATTGAAATTGAGAAAAGGCCCGGTAATCTCAATAGAGATGGCGGTTGGAATATCAGCAGGTGCTGGATTCCTGCCTTATATTCTTGATTTATTTATTTATATTTATATTTTATTTTATTTATTATTATTTATTATTTTTTTATTTTTAATTTATTTATTATATATATATATATATATTATTATTATTATTTTATTATATATATATATATATATATATATATATATATATATTTTTTTTTTTTTTTTTTTCTAGCTTTTATTTATTTTTATGGATTATATTTTTATTTTCGTCTTGACTTATTTATTTATTTATTTTACTTTATTTTTATTTTTATTTTTAAAATTATTATTATGCTTAATTATTATTATTATATTATTTTTATTTTTATTTTATTTTTATATTTTTATATTTTATATTTTTATTTACTTTTAACTCAGTGTTTGATTATTTGATAGGTAGTTTGTTATTAAATTATGTAAATAATAATTAATTTTATTTTTAATTATTAATAATAATTGATTATTATATAATTTAGTCAATTAAATTAATAAGGGAAATATGCATATATACACTGCAATTTGTTAAATTAATTACCATTATATTAATTAATTGGTTAATTAGTTGTATAAATATATTAAAGAATTTATAAATAAATAAAATAATAATAATAAATAAATAAATAAATAAAAATTAATTAAATTAAATAAATAACGGAATATTTACTTAAAAAAAAGAAAAAAGAAAAAAAGAAAAGAAAGTCAAACTAGCAGTTATCCTAACGGCTAGTTGAGCCATTTCTACATCTATTTATACTTAATGTCTGGATCTGATATCTCACATAGTCCTGATGATGAACCACACTGGTTGGTTTGAAACGCGTCGACCACGTTCCTGTGCATGTGATTATTAACGAAAGAATTTCTACTAATTATATGATGGATCACAGAGGTTTAAATTCTAAAAATAAATCTAATTATTAATATTAAATCAAATGAACATTAACTTTGTAAATATTCAAACAAATTAAGGTAGACAAACCATAACTGAACTTGAACTATTAAAATCTATTTTATTAAAATCAAACTCAAAAAATTTGAAAAAAACAAAACAATGATCTGAGTAAAATTATGAAATATAAATATTATTAAAAAAACAATTTAAAACTAAATATAATTCTACAATTTAAACAAATCCTAAAGCTATGAAGAATAAGGACTTGACTCCAGGTTGCCGTGGATCCTTGCCACTCCCCGGAGCAAGTCCTAAATTAACTCAAAGTTTAAAAAGAAAATTACAATGCTTATATGAAAATGCAGAAGCCAAAATAAATTAAGTCAGAGCATTTAATCAAATCTCAATCAATAAATACATTAATACAGTATCTGTTGCTGCATTTTGTGTTGGGCAATTCGATGCTAGATCTACAACTTCAGAGATCAATTTTACATGAGAAATCTATTTCGCAGAGGAGAAACTCTGCTCTCCAAAATGACAGACTCACACTCTCTGTTCGCTAAAAGACCACTCTGCGTTCAACAATGATGATTGCTGCTATTCAGATCAATGGATTCTTGGAGTCTTCAGCGAATGTGAATTACGCTGAACGTAAATTGACTTTCACAATTAATTAAATCTGCAATTCAAATCTTTGAAATCCCAGCAAATGAAACCAAGCTAAACATGAATTGATCTTAAAAAATAATCAATGCTGCAATCATAAATTTGCTAATGGATCGACTTCTATCTATGCACAACTCTCCTATCTGCACACAACGCTCTCCTATCTTCTACGCAGAGTTTACAAATCGACCTCCAACTACTGAATTATTCTCCTACAGCGATATCGATCCCCACACATCGATTCCAGCAACTTATATATACATTTGTTTTTAATTACAAACTGGAGATTCGATCAGAGAAATATAACAAATTATCAGTTTTACAAATTGCCGGAATGAGAAATTGGTTTGAAATAGATTGTCAATTTAAGAAAATCGGTCCTCGTTTTGTGGGATCTTGCTGTTGGTGAAAGATGGCTTCGTGGCTTCTGGAAACAATTCATATTTTGTGTAGCTGGCAGATGCATTCTTGGTTTTTACGTTGTTTTGTAATTGTAGTCATAAAACCGATCTGCTCTAATGCTACCTTCAATAGTTCTTCTGGGTCAAAGGCATGATGTGTTGTATTATGCTAATAACATCCCCAACGTTTTAAGCAGCTAATAGCTCGTCCTTTTTCATCGATAGCATGAGTCCACACTGGCTTTTCTCCTGCGTTTCGCACTGTAATGGCTTGTGCCTCTGCCAAACAAGCAAGACTCATAATAGAAGCCATGGATGGTGTCGATGTCTCTCAACACATTTAATTTCTGGAATATGCTTAAACCGTTCCTTTACAACATCTAGATATTCATGAATTTTGCGCTCTGCTCTGATGCTTTAGCTTTCCACATGGATTAGTAAGAGGCCTGGGAGGCAAATTATAGGTTGAAAAGCCATGCATTGGATGAATAGGTGGGAGTGTCACTTGACTAAAACTAACACTGATATTATCACTTGTTTGAGATCCACCTTGACTAAGTTGTGGACGTAGTGTCTGTGTATGAAGCGGCCCTTGTGAAGATGGTTGGATAGTCTGAGTAGGGTTTCCATAATTATATATTGAAGGTTCAGATGGAATACCAGAAGTGACCCCTGATAAGACCGCTGTGTCTGTCGGTTTGGAGTTTCAGGTGTATAAGAAAATGCTTCAGGAGAAAGCCTGTTGTTGAAAATGTGACTGTTGAGAAAGAGGCTGTGGCTGCATTTGTACCATTCAGAAAGTTCAACGTAAAGAATGCAGCTTCTGAGAGGCTGTGTTGCTCTTGTTTATCCAATACATGGTGATCATAATAGTGCTGAATTTGGTTTACTTTTTCTTGTTGCCCTTTTGCAGAGACAAAGATTGCATTCTTGCTATTTCATCACAGGTTCTCAGACCCCATATTTCAATGGCTTATAAATAATCCAATACTATAAAAAAACATGGCTCCATAAACATAACCGGAATAACAATATCCATAGAGCCCAATATTCCCTTGACGATAACTCCTTCATGAAGCTGAATTTCGCCAAACGATTTCTGGGTTATAAGAAACACGGTGCTCTGAACACAACCCACGTCTCAGAATTTAGAGATTCCGCTCCATTTGGTTGCAAATTGGATAATTTCACCTACAGCAATTCAACTACCTAGCTGCTGCTTTTATTCATTTGATGAGTTCGCACTCGAATGCATTTCTGCAATCAAGAAGCAATTTATTAAAAACACTCATAGAATTAACCAGAAACAAGAATGATAGCTATTATTTCTAAATTCCTTTAATTAACAACATAATGGATTAATAACGATTGAAAACACCAGGTACAAAAATGTATTTCATTGATAAAAAATCGTAAAAATTTGGGCAAAAGTGCGGCTCAACAAGGGTTGTGGTTGGGTCCAAGGATGTAATGTCAAGCTTTTGACAAGTTGTTGTTGTGAGAATATTGATTGCTGCTCTTAGGTCAACTAATGCATTGAGAAATGAGCACTCGTTTATTTGCATTGTGACTATAGGGTTTCCTGGGTCCTCATATTTTACTGGTGTTTCTCTGCCTGATAATAAATTAGACAGAGTATCGACGACATGGAAAATTGAAGTTGTTTTTGTTTTCCTCTTTGGATTTTTCATACATAATTCTTTGATAGTTCTCACATAGATTGGAATGTCCTGAATAGCGTGGAGGAGAGGTATTTTTACACACAAAATTTTCTGTTCTCCCAAAAGATAAAAATATGGATATTCAATTGAGCGGGGTATAATTAATCTTTCTGGGAATGGTGGAGAAGAGGTAATAGTTTGATCGTGGGTTTTCTGTTTAACTGGATTCTCCACTTATGGTGGTTGTTCTATAGGTAACGGATTTTCAATTTGTACATTTTTATCCACCTCTGACTCTATTATCCTCCCAGATCTTAATTGCAGCTCATTACACTCCCTTAACTTAGTTTCTGGCTCGGGTCCTTCAATAATTTTCACAGATTGGATCAGTATATTGTTGGGGTTCAGGTTGGGCTGGGCTGGGAGCTGTGGTCATAGGTTGGTCTGAGGGTTCTGTTACAATGTATAGGGTGCTGGCAGTGTATGTAGAGGTAGGGGGATTGTTCCTGCAGGCTGATTTGTAGGTCATTTCCAACTTGACTGCCAATTCTGGTTTTGTGACGTAGAGGATGGCCATTGGAATGGATATGTGGAGGATGGCCAAAATGGTGGAAAACAAGGAAAATTTGGCCAACTATTATTTTGGTTTGATTGGTTGGACCAAGGTGGCATAGAGAATGGTTGTTGTGACCAATTTGGAAAAGGTGTCTGGTTTTTCCACATAGCTCCTATATATTTTTGAACATTATATTGCAAGGGCTGAAAGGAAGAAGATGGGTCAGTTGGCGTACCTGTTTGTCGTGGTTGCCATTGGCGACACTAATTTAGCAGGTAGACTGGTTCTTTTTCTTCTTATGCCTCTTTATAGACTGCTTTTAACCCTGGCAGTGACGGGCAACTTTCTGTGGCGTGATATTTAGTACATATGGCACAAGTTTGTACCATATCCAACAGACACTCTTTGTGACTATGCTTATTTCTGCATCTCGGGCAAAATATCACCAGGTTCTATTCTGCTTCCGCCTGCTTCTGCTTGGCCTGCATGATGTCTAATTGCGTCGTCAATGTCCCCAAGATTTCTATTTTGAAATCTTCTAGCAGATTGCCAATTTCTGTACGAGTAATGGTTCCATCAGAGATTTTTCTATCCCTGGTGGTCATGTCGCGTTCTACTGATTTCAATCTCGTACTGCCCCTTGAGAACCTGATACACAATTTAATAATATCAGCATAATACTCTTGATATATATCACCTTTACCCATAATATTTAATGTCTCTATCCATTTTTCTTTCATCCCTTTAATCAGTGTAGTTTTCAGCACATTATCAGGCAAGGGCGGATTTACATAGGGGGATCTTTGGAGGTTATATTGGAAGTGCTCTACATATTCTTCCAATGTTTCACTGGGTCTAGCTACCATTTGGAATATTTTGTCTTTCAATTCCCTAGATCTGCAATAATCCTGATATTTTTTAAGGAAAGCATTTTTCATTTGATCCCAATCATTTATTGTTCCTCCACCTAGCCCCATGAACCAATGCAAGGCTGCGCCTTTTAATGTAGATGGAAATAGCTTTAGTTTTTGGGGGTCGGTGGTATAATCATAACCTCGACATAATACATCAAATTCAAACAGAAATGCGTCTAGATCCTCTGATGAGAGCCCATGAAATATGGGAATATTTTGTAAAGGGATAGCTTTCATAGGAGCGTTGGCAGTTGTGTCAACGATGGGGTACTGCAATGTGGAAGTTTGGGGTGCTTGTAGATTGTTAGCCATTTGCTCAAATATATGCCAGTATCTTCTGGGATTTCTGGAGCTGGGGAGTTATCCCTTGGGTGTTCCAAAGGGGTGGAAATAATCTTAATAACACTCCCTCTGTTTGGGATACTGGGTGTTCCTTGTTCAATTACTGCCTGAGGGAATCTTGGTTCTTCCCCTGTTTCTCCTCCTCCTTCACGAATATTACAAGAATTCCCTTCTTGTGAGGAAATTGGGCATGAATTTTCAATTTCTTGAAAACTCTGCTCAGTTCCTATAGTTTTGCTGTGGACCTCATCGTAGGCTGCAGATAGTGAGCCTGTGGCCCGAAGGGAGACAGTAGGTTGTCTGGAAGAAACATTTCGAGGACCTACTGATGGCTGAGATTCAGCTTTCTTTAAGATTTCGTCTATGAAAGTTGATCGTCCAAGGGTCACTGGTCCCTTAGATTTTTCAGGTTTGGGTAGTGGAATTGGATTGATTTCTGGTCTTTTCTTCTTAGTCATTCATACAAACAATTCAAATGTTTACATATACCCTAAATTTCTAACAACTCTACTGGAAAGTGGGCGAGGGAGCAGGAATTTTGCATACTCCGTACGCAGGTTCTTACCATCCGTTTTTAATACCCAGTTCTCTCTCAACAAGAAATTATCAGATATACATCACTCTTCATAAATGGCTTACACTCTCCCCGGCAACGGCGCCAAAATGTTGGTTGATAAAAGGTGCTTTTTAAACTCCTAATTATCCTCACATTAATTATCAATCTGGGCAAGTCCTTATATTTCAAGAGTGTACACAGTATGTGGCAACTATTTAAATCAGAGAGTAATGTTTCATAGGTTGCAGTATAGATCTTTTAATACAAGAGTAAACAGATGCAGCAAGTAAATTCTATTTGCAATTAAACGAAAGCTCAATCCTCTAATGAAATCAAATCCTACAACATTTCAAGTAACAACAATATCAGTGAAGAGTACAATAGTGATAACTCTTCTCTTCGAAACTGATTGAATCTAAATCAAATGCATTCTTCAATAAAAAAACAATGGTATCAATATGAGAGCCTAACAACAGTAGTTAATACTCGTTACATTTGATCTCATTGAGCAGAATAATTATCTAAGAAACTCAATCCAAAAGCGGAAGTAAACTAAATAAATAACAATACTGTAAATTATATAAAACAAAACTGTTCGGTTAACACAGGAAAATAATGAGAAGCAAAGGAAATAGAATCACAGAAAGTGATAATACCATCAAGCCATCACACTTGCGATAATCGGAAATGTATGACACAAATGAAGCAGTGAATTCCACCGGATGGCGGGCCCTTAGCCGCCAACGTACACTGCTGGTTACTTCAGATAACAAGAAGGAATAACAACTTCACTTATGTATTAATCATCAAGCTGAAAGAGCGTTACAATATATTTGTGTTCTTCGCTACAACGAGAATCTGTAATTAAGAATTAAAATTTTAATAATAATAGCCAGTCCCCCTTCTGTTCACAATCGTTGCCTTTTATAATAAGAAAGGGGTAAAGAGATAAATGGTAAAAGCGATCCCTCAGGATCTCTCAATCCTGAGGGATCCACACAGTTTTCTAACTTCAGACATCCTATCCCTTCTCGCGTTGATCCTTCTGATTTTCTTTGGCCTTATCCACAACTACCGAGCTCCTTCCTTAGCTCGTTGCTTTTTTCGCTGTTCCTTACTTAGGGAAAAACAATTGTCTTTTTTTGTATTTTCTTGCATAAATAAGGATAATAATTAGCCAAGTCGTAACTGTAGATAATTCCTTCATTCTTACCATAATTCTTTAATATATTAACACATTAAGATATAGAAAGGATAAGAATAAAGGAAAAGGATGATGAGATAAATAGCAAATGCATACCTTTTCCACGACTCAAAAAGGGGGTGGATTTGGATATTGAGAATTAAAAAGTCTTCCTCAAACCACACTACAAGGAGGCTTCCACTCATATATTTCCTTTTAGGCAATTTTTAGATAGATATGCTCCTTTGATGAAGGTGATTATGAAGTATTTCACTTGTGAAGGGAGTTTTTCTAGGTTGTATCAGTATCACATAAGGTTGCTGATGCATTTCACTGCTATTAAGCCACTAAACCTACCAAATTAATTATTCAGGAGCCTGGTTAAGATGATTGAGAAACGAAAGGTAAAGGGAGAGACCATCAAGCAAGTTATTCCATCATGGTTTGATAAAAGTCATAATTCTTCATCAACTCACACAGGTTAATATGTCTTGGGAGGAATTTTTAGATGCAAAAAATCTTTTGCGTATGTCTCCTCAGTCCAAAAGCATCAACACTCCTACATCATCTGGGCCACAAAGAGTTGAGCCATCTAGAATATCTTCAGTGACCAAAAGACAGCCAAGGGCAAAGGTTTCTCAAACCTACAAGAAGGGGAAAAGATTGGTTTTTGCCCTTGATATATCTAAAGACATGTCTCCACCTAAACCTCTGAATAGGTCATAAGCTATAACACTGCACAAATCAAACAACTACATGATGTTCTCTCAAAGGAAAAATTTATGGTGGCCTTCTTGAAATAAGAAAATAGTCACTTGAAAGTGAGTTTGATGCAGAAAAGTACCTCACAGGAGCCTCCATCATCCAACAAAGCAATTGAAGACAAAGGTAAGGCAGTGATATATGTAGAGCAGATTGAAGACATAGATATTCAAAGGCAGCGAAGGAGACTTACCACAAGAGCATTGTCAAAGAAGAAAGAGAAAGACAAGGAGCCATCTCCTCCTCAATCTCATGACACCATAGCTGCTGCTCAAACGCATGATACTCTATTTGACCCTATGAGTGCTGAGGATGAGAAAGGTAGAGAGTATTTGCCTGACAAAGTGAATGTGTATTTAGAAAAGCTACTGGAGAAGGAAAATAGAAACGTTGCCATGTAGAGGCACATGGCAAGGCACTATTACAGAAGAAATCCGATTTGCAAGATTAGGGTTAAGAATATGAAGAAGAAGTACAAGAATACCCTTTTAAAGCTTTCAATGTCACTGAAATATATAACTTTGTCTACCTATCCACCCCCTCCTATAAACATTACAAAACCTATTTTATAATGATACTGATTTTTCCTCCCCATGAGACTCTATTTAACAGTTTTATTAACAAATCGAATTGAATCTCCAAATTAGATGAGGATTCTCACAACAAGAAAACTCTAACTAATAGGCCAACATAAACCACCTTAAAGAAAGGTTTACCTTTGACTCAAGTGTATCAATGAATCCAGAAGTTAGGTGCAACATAGAACTATCTCGATTATCTTTGACATATTCAAATACATAATCGATAATTTTGAGAGATTCACAATAAGTCTTAGATTTTCATGATGACAATGGTCGTTCTGCATGCTATTTGGAAAATCCCTGCAAATTTGTGCGTTCTTTACAATGACAATTTTTTTTACAAAACATTTGTTTAACCTGTGGTGAGTGAGTTATTAAGCATATGCATTATATATGTGGAGTTCCTGCATAGAAGCGCTACTATCACGCAGTGTCCACCAATACATGAGGATCTTTCATGATACACAAGACTATTATATAATCAAAGCCTCCTGTGGTGGCAGATCGATCAGTTAAAGTTGAGTGGGATCAAGAATTTGATTTTAAATTACTGTAACCAGTGAACTCCACCATATGAGACTCACATGATATGGTTTATGATGGCCTTTTGACATACATCAAGCTTTTATAAGCTACCTGCCCATTGCTGAACGACATGAGTTTATATCAAAGAATATGAATGCAATTTTGATAATTGTGATTTTTAATTTCGTTGTTTAAGTTTGCCACTACTTTGGCGGCTTATCATCGTAACTTTCCCACACTTCAATACGCGACACATGTCCTTTTTGTTGAGATTCAACAAGATGATGAGCTTCGTGAAAAGAGTCGCCTTCACAAAGTGGGCCCGCAGGCTATTTTTAGCGCAAAGTCTATTTTTAGACATGTCGATCATATTCTATGAGTTGCAGGATGCCATTTGTGGATGGTTGGTCAAGTTGGAAAAATAGATGGACTTCTATTTTTAGACATATTGGGCGGAATCTATTTTTATATTGCCAGTCTAAAAATAGATATGTTGAATATTATTAGCTCTTAATAATATTTGGACTCTAAACATTATCTTATTCTCTTGGAGCACTTCAGTTAAGTGCACAGATGTGGCACAGGAGATAACATAAGGAATTACGTTATTCATGAGGGTTTAGTGGAGCTATTGCATGGAGGACTTCAGTTAGAGCTCATGTGACATAGCTTGGTGGAGTTGTAGAAGTAGTTGGTGGAGTTGTGTTCAGTTTAACTTAGTTAGACACAGTTGAGCTAGTTGTATCTAGTCTAACTGATTGATACACTAGTGAGAGTGGTGTGAATTAATTATTAATTAATTCACTAAATATTAACTCATTAATCAACTGAAGAATACATCAGTTAACTATAGTGCATGGACAGTTTCAGTGGATACCAGTGGAGAGATAGGTGAAAGGGCAAGATGACTATTAGTTGTGACTATAGTGATGCATTGATTGCATCCAAGACTCAGTGGAGATGCCAATGAGGATTGGATGAGCAAGGCTGGGGAAATTCGAGTTCATTCAGAGCCATTCTTCAGCAGGGATTGTGCAGTAGAGGCAGGCTAGCAGGTGGCAGAGATTGGTGCATGGATTTGCTAGATTAGACCTGATTAGTGTGTAGTGATTGTATTGTACTGAGAGATTGATATGTTCAGCTTTGTATGAGGATTGTTACATGATATCTATGAAATATATTATATACAGATAGTTGGGGTTTTTAGCTTCAGGATTTCTCGTTAAATCACTGTGTTAATGTGTGTGAATTTTTATGGTTTCATGTGTGCATTGCAATTGTGTTAATTTCCGCATGTGATGATCAATGGTGGAATAGATTCTGTATTGTGCATGAAGTCACAATAGTGTGTGATCAGAAGAATCTTGGACATATAACGCATTAGTTATATAATTTCTACATGGTATCAGAGCAGTTGATCATTGGAGCAGATTGCAATCATTGAAGCAGTTGAGTTTTGTGCTGGTGGAATTCGAATTTGCTGCAGTGTTTTCTTGGTGTCGAAGTTGAGATGTTTTTCAATGGATTACGACTGGAGTATTCCCTTGAGGGCAGCTCGAATTATATTTCATGGAAGGACAAGATGGAGGCAGTGCTGGAGGATAATGGGTTGAAGGAGTTCATAGATGCAGAAATTCCAAAACTTGCTTCTAGCGTTGTAGCCGCACTTGACGCATGGCAAAAGAAGACAGTTAAATGTCGAAGAATTCTGTTGGAAGGTGTGAAGGATCACATAGTGTCTAGCCTTCATGGTAAAGCTTCTCCATTCTTGATTTTTAAAGCTTTGACAGACTTGTTCCAAAGCAAAAGTGACCAGAGGAAGTTGGCGCTTAAAGACAAGCTCAGGAAAATAAAAATGGAGAAGGGCGAAAACCCAAGTACCTCACGAAGTTTGTCCAGTGCAGGGATGAGCTGGGAAGTGTGGGGGTTACTGTAGATGAATAGGAATTGGTCAGCTTGGCTCTCCTTGGGCTTCCGAAGAGTTGGAATTCCTACGAGGACTCTGTCAATGGTCGGGAGAAACTGCCGGGATGGGAGCGACTTTGGTCAGATCTTGTGCAGGAGGAGATAAGGCAGAGTACCAAGAATGGATCTTCATCAAAGAATGAAGATGAAGAAAATTGCGCTTTGGCTGCCAAGGCAAGGAAAGGGAAGTGAAAGAAAAATCCTTCTCAATTTGGTGCGAAAGGCAAGAAGCAGAACATGTCCAAGGTGAAGTTCTTTCACTATCACCAACACGGACATTATGCCATTAATTGTCCACAGAAGAAGAAAAATAAGCAGGCTGCTGGATCTGTAGCTGGAGAGGCCTTAGCCTCGCAATTTTAGCTGGATTTTTCACTGATCGCATGCTTGGTCTCAAGTGTGATGGGATCAGTGTGGTTTCTTGACAGTGGTGCGTCTTTCCATATGACCGAAGACAAAGATTTGTTCAGTGATCTGGATGAGAAGGATCTTGGAGTGCACATTGAGATGGGCGATGATGGTAGATATAGTGCGACTGGTATCAGGACCATTTCCTTTGAGAGGGAGTCTGGAAAACCTTTCATCTTGAAGGATGTCATGCATATTCTAGGATTGAAGAAGAATCTGATCTCTGTGGCGATGTTGGAAGACAAAGGATATGGTGTTGTATTTAGTGAGGGAAAGGCTTTTCTGCGCAGTAAGGCAACTGGTGAAACCCGGAGGATAGGGGTTCGAGTTAAGAATATTTATCAATTGCAGGTAGATGGCTGCGTAGCAATGGCGGGCAAAGTAGAAGGAGTGGTGAGTCGGGATGAGGGCAAATTGTGGCACAGGAGATTGGGCCATCTTCACCATGGCGCTTTGAAAATTTTGCAGCAGATTTCTACCGAGCTTCCCAAAGGCACACTTGCGTAGTCAGATCAGTGCAAGGGATGTACTTTTGGAAAATTTGTGAAAGCCACCTTTCATGAGAAGGATAGTCGCACCACGACGATCCTTGAGAGAATTCACACAGACGTGTGTGGACCTTTCTTAGTAGCTTCAACAACAAAGCACAGGTATTATGTGATATTTGTTGATGAATTTTCTCGTAAGTGCTGGATATTCTTCATGCAGAAGAAGAGCGAGACATTCTCAAAGTTCTATGAGTTCAAGGCACTGGTTGAGAAAGAGTCAGGGAAGCAGGTGAAGGCTCTTAGGAGCGATAATGGTGGTGAATTCATCTCTGGAGAATTCAAAGACTTTTGCAGTGCAGAAGGAATTCAAAGAGAGCTCATAGCGCCTGATAACCCACTGCAGAATGGGGTCACGGAGCGAAAGAACAGAACGATCATGGGTGCTGCACGAGTGATGTTTCATGATCAGGGCCTTCCCATACACTTGTGGGTTGATGCATGCAACACTGCGGTTTATGTGAAAAACCATTGTCCTCATAGAGTACTTGGCATGAGTACACCCGAAGATGCGTTTTCTGGTAAGAAGCCTGATATTTCTCATTTGAATATTTTTGGCTCACCTGTTTACATTAATGTGACGAAGGATGCCAGGAAGAAGATGGAGCCGACTGCAGAGGTTGGGATATTTTTGGGGTACACAAAAACACCCCACAAATATCGTGTGTATTTTCCAGACAGTCGAAAGACTGTTGTGCGACGGGATATCAAATTTCATGTGGAGAAAGCCATGAAATTGTCGCTTGAGAGGGAGCTACACTTGCATGCAGATGAGGAGCTATTAGTTCCTAAAGATGAGCCTCAGGATGTGGATCAGCCACAAGAGGAGGTTCATGGAGTGGAAGAAACCACTCATGCGGCGTAAAACATCAGAGGGCGGAAGCGCACTACAGAAGCTGAGCGACTGAATCTTGATGCAGCGCAGAATGTAGGAGATCCTACTTCACAACGTAGACAGAGACAGTCACTTAACCAATTTATTGCATACATGGCTATGATGAGCAAGTTTATCATGACGGAGCCATCCTCTTTCGAGGAAGATGTGGAGGATCCTGCATGGGTAGATGCCATGGTGGAAGAGTATGATTCGATTGTCAGAAACAGTGCATGGGAGATTGTCCCAAGGCTGGAAGGGAAATCAGTGGTAGGTTTGAGATGGATCTATAAAGTGAAGCAAGCTGCTGATGGGAGCATCGAGAAGTACAAGGCAATATTTGTTGCTTGAGGCTTCTCACAGATCAAGGGGATCGACTATGAAGAAACCTTTGCACCTGTCACAAGGTATTCTTCCATACGGACCATCCTTGCTCTCTCAGCGCAGATGGCTTGGCACATTCATCAAATGGATGTGAAGACTGTGTTCCTCAATGGAGTCATTATGGAGGAGGTGTACATAGAGTAGCCTGAAGGTTTCAAAATCTTTAGCAGCGAGTCACATGTGTGCAGGCTCAAAAGAGCACTGTATGGGCTGAAACAAGCACCTTGTGCTTGGTACACACGGATAGACAATTATTTCACTGGTCTTGGATTCACCAAGAGTGAGGTGGATCCAAACCTATACCAGATTGTGGTGGAGGGTAAGTTGCTAATCATTGTACTTTATGTAGATGATTTGATACTGACAGGTGATGAACAATTGATACTCTCATGTAAGGTTGATCTTGCAAAGGAGTTTGAGATGAAGGACTTGGGCCTCCTTCATTATTTCCTGGGATTGGAAATTTGGCAGCGGAAGGATGGACTATTTGTGTCTCAAGGAAAGTATGCCCGAGAGATACTGGAGAAGTTCAACATGCAAGGCTGCAAGCCTATCGACACTCCTCTTCCTGGTGGTTGGAGGAAAGAGGATGCTACATCGGCAGAGGTAGTGGAAGCCACTGTTTACTGACAGTTGGTTGGTTCGTTCATGTATCTAGTCAATACACAACCGGACATATGCTATGCTGTTAACTAGCTTTCAAAAACTATGGTTAAGCCTAACAAGCTCTTTTGAAAGGCAGGAAAGCATGTATTGAGATATCTCAGAGGCACATCGGGATATGGATTGTGGTACAGACAGTCGGATGAGGTGAAGCTGCATGGCTTCACGGATGCAGATTGGGCAGGGAGCCCAACGGACAGAAAGAGCACATCTGGAGGGATTTTCAGTATCGGGTCTACAACAGTTTCTTGGTACAGTAGGAAACAAAGATCCGTGGCACTCAGTTCAGCGGAGGCCGAGCACATGGCAGCAAGTTTGGCTGCATGCGAGGCTATATGGATGAGGAAGATCCTAGTCGGGTTGTTCGGTTCACACTTAGATCCTACTATGATATATTGTGATAATCAGAGTTGCATTAAACTCTCGGTTAATCCAATATTTCTTGATATATCTAAACATATTGACATCCAGTACCATCATATCAGAGATTGTGTGTAGCGAAAGATCATGTTACTATCTTACATTCCTACGGAGGATCAGGATTCTGATATTCTGACAAAGGCACTCACCAGGAGAAAATTCGAATACCATAGAGACAGGATCGGGGTGGCAGATAATCCCTATCTTGTTGAGAGGGAGTGTTGAGATTCAACAAGATGATGAGCTTAGTGAAAAGAGTCGCCTTCACTAAGTGGGCCCACGGGCTATTTTTGGTGCAAAGTCTATTTTTAGACATGTCGATCATATTCTATGAGTTGCAGGATGCTATTTGTGGATGGTTGGTCAAGTTGGAAAAATAGATGGACTTCTATTTTTAGACATATTGGGCGAAATCTATTTTTAGATTGCCAGTCTAAAAATAGATATGTCGAATATTATTAGTTCTTAATAATATTTGGACTCTAAACATTATCTTATTCTCTTGGAGCACTTCAGTTAAGTGCACAGATGTGGCACAGGAGCTGACAGAAGGAATTACGCTATTCCTGAGGGTTAAGTGGAGCTATTGCATGGATACTTCAGTTAGAACTCACGTGACAGAGTTTGGTGGAGTTATTGAGGTAGTTGGTGGAGTTGTGTTCAATTTAACTCAGTTAGACACAGTTGAGCTAGTTGTATCTAGTCTAACTGATTGATACACTAGTGAGAGTGGTGTGAATTAATTATTAATTAATTCACTAAATATTAACTCATTAATCAATTGAAGAATACATCAGTTAACTACAGTGCATGGACAGTTTCAGTGGAGACCAGTGGAGAGATAGGTGAAAGGGCAAGATGACTATCAGTTGTGACTATAGTGATGCATTGATTGCATCCAACACTCAGTAGAGATTCCAATGAGGATTGCGTGAGCAAGGCCGGGGAAATTCAAGTTCATTCAGAGCCATTCTTTAGCAGGGATTGCGTAGTAGAGGTAGGCTAGCAGGTGGCAGAGATCGGTGCATGGATTTGCTAGATCGGACCTGATTAGTGTGTAGCGATTGTATTGTACTGAGAGCTTGATATGATCAGCTTTGTATGAGGATTGTTACATGATCTCTATGACATATATTATATATAGATAGTTGGGGTTTTTAGCTTCAGGCTTTCCCGTTAAACAACTGTGTTAATGTGTGTGAATTTTTATGGTTTCATGTGTGCATTGCAATTGATTTAATTTCCGCATGTGATGATCAATGGTGGAATAGATTCTGTATTGTGCATGAAGTCAAAATAGTGTGTGATCAAGAGAATCTTGGATATATAACGCATTAGTTATATAATTTATACAGTTTTCAATACATGAATATGATGCGTTTTCAAATGCGTTGGAATTGAGATGTCAAAGGACATGGTAGCACTTAGAACAAATTACAAGGCATGGTGTTTGTAAAGGGTGATGTGGAGGGTATGTTTACTACATAAAATCACACATAATTTACGTTCTTATAGAGTGTAGACGTTGTGGTCTAACGATTATGTGTGGAGGTTTGGTCTCACAAGTCTGATGAACCAATCTCGGGCAAAATTATATACTCCTGAGAAATGCTTCTCGACGCGATATTTAGTTGATAATTTTTTTTTTACGTCCACATATCCCTTCATGCATGGCTGAACTAACGTGATATGGTGCTAGATTGGATTTACGTCCTCATATCCCTTCATGCATGGCTGAAGTAACGTGATATGGCGCTAGATTGGCTGATTGACGTAGAATACCAATTTTGTAATTAATTTTAAAAAATTTCATAAGGTCGGTTGTTATCATACAACTGTGTTGGCTGGTCATCATTTTGACTTCACATAAACCAAAATACATCACATGTCTTTATATATATATATATATAATATGTGTTTGTCTTTACATATATATGTGTGTGTGTGTGTGTGTTTGTTATATTAATTATAATATGTACTTATTCTATTTTATGCTTCTCGTATATATTATATATACACATATAAGTGGTTTTATTTTTGTGCTTTACGTTATATGCGTTATATATATGTAATTAATTTTATGTCATACGTCTATGATATATGAAATAAATGTATTGTTTATTTAAGTTTTTTTTTTAAATTTCTTTTTTATGCGATGTATATATAACGCTACATAATTATAATATAACATACAATATTTATAATATGTATTATGTACAAAATATTATAATAATATATATAAAATTTACATTAATACTTAGAATGATAATATATTTAAAAATTTCATTTATATGTAAATAACCTTATATATAGTTTGTCATTTATAGTATAATTTTATATAAATTATAAATATATTTATAATGTTTATTTTATATTAAAATATAATTTTGGTTATGTTACGTTAAAGCTTAAATGAGGACCTACCAACTTAAAGAAGGAGTCGTGGAAGCAAGGTATCAAAATGATGAAAGTAATCAAAATTTCAAATCATGAGCGGGATGTGCCAAAATTCCATGCATTAGAAAATTGTCAAAAGAAGCTCGTCAAATGAAATCACCAAGATCATTCAAATTCAAGCAAGTTTTATGTGACAAATTTTTTTACGGGAGACAGAAATCCAATGGGGCGATTGAAATCAAAGAGTGAAATGACCTAAGATCAAGTAACCAAAGCAAATAAAAAATAGATTTCACACAAGAGTGCCTTGTGAATGTTCAGTAGTAGATGTATCAAGGTTCTTTCACTACAAGGGAGAGAAAGTGAGCCTCTAAAATAAAAGTAATAGTACTAATCTACTGGGGACACACACACATAAATAATAAAGAATCGTTAGAAGTCAAGCGAAATAGTTCATGTAGATGCTACGATTGTTAAATCACCACAACACATTTCCAACAAGTTTAGCACCAAAGTCACTCAAATAGTTCAATTACCTTAGTACATATGAGAGTCAACTTAAACCACAAACATTAGAAGAGTAGTATAAATATATCCATGATCTATGCATGAAAATGTGTTGGCCAAATAGCTTCGGGTATTAAGAAAAAGTTCCAAGATACATAAGTACAATGAACATCACTAGCTCCAATAGTGGACCATTAAAGCCATTTCTTGCTCCCCAAAAGTACTCTATATATCTCACTAATGAATCGCGGGAGAAGCCAAGGTTAAAATTCCTTTTCTTGAGTAATGAGGCTCGTTTTATAACTAGAGGCATGACCTTTCATATCCTCATGAATCTTGAATGCCCAACATATAATGACCTTTGAACTTCGATAACCTTTGAACTTCCAAATGACTTTGGGAATTACATATGACTCTTGGAATTACATGTCTTTTGAACTTATTCGCATGGATATTTTTTCCATACATGAATCTTGGACTTCTAATTCTTTTTATTTACAATAATTACATGATTACATCATAATTTCCACATCATCATGTGATGAGGACATGACAAGTCACTATCATTGATGACTAGGACTCATAGTGACTGATGACATGGAATTTATTCAATGGGTGAAAAGGCTGCCACTTGGGTCTTTTATATTGCTTGTAGTTTTCGTGTCATTAATGTCTTCACCCACCATAGAGTCTTTGATCACATGGAGTTTTTAGGTTGCTTCAATCATCAATATTTCAATGTGTTCTTTGTTCTTGAATGCTTCCTTTAAACACCATCTTTGCCTGATATTCTTCATGCATCCTTACCATGTTTTTCTTGAAATACCTACAGCTACAATCACTCATGGAAAACAAACATCAGTGTGAAAAATCTCCAATCCTAACACGTTTCATGCGAATTTCCTGCTCATGACTTAACAATGCGCTTAGAGATGTCAAGGAAACTTCTGGGCGGAAGGGCACACTGTGAAATGCTAAAGGGTTGAAGCTTCGAGGCTTAGGGGTGAGCTCATGTGCTCAACAAGAGAGATAAAGTCAAGGGAAGGTGCATGACGCAGGTTCGAAGGACGAAGGAAGGGTATTTGGGCTTCCGGCCAAATGCATTGTGTGCTCAAGGGAGATAAGGAGGGAACATGGTGCACTGTAGAAGGGTGAAGGATGAGGCTTAGGGGATTTAGCGTCCACTCATGCACTCAAGAGATCCATGGAGGGAACAAAGTGTAGGGTTGAAGGCTGAAGGGTTAGGCTTTGGGGATTTGGGGTGCACTCATGCGCTCAAGGAGGGCGTAGTTCTTCGAGTCGAAGGAGTGCACTTAATGGAAGACTTGATTTTTCTCGGCGTAGTTCGGAACAAGGAAAGGGAATAATTCTTAGGAGTGCACTATGAATTATTAAAGGACGAAAATCACACTTCAGAACAATGAAGGACTCCTGATTAAGGCTTAAGTGTGTGATTTTGCACTCCCAACCTTAATGGGATAACTTGTACAACCAAAATTTTTCTATGTTTGGAAGATAGAACAAGGGATGAACAAAATGAGTTTAGACATGAAATCAAGTGCGACATATACCAAATCCTTAATAAAAATTAGACAATTTTGAACAATGATAAATACACATTAAGATGCCAATTTACAAACACTCTCGAAGTACAATAAACAAAGTGTGTGTGACTGCGACCAAAAGTGTCGTTGCAAACAAAAAATGTGTTATGACCATGAAGTGCACTAGAGATGTTCTAAATAATGTGACAAAAATTAGAAACAATCAAGAACACTTGAAACATGTAGAATGACTTGAAATGACACTTGAAGACCAAAGCGACACTTGTTGTGACAATTAGGTAGGCTCCAAAATTTGAATGTACTGAAATTTTGGAGGGTGTTGTAGCAACGACGACACTTTGTGACCCACTAGACAAAGTTCAACTTATCTATATAAGAATAGATTTTTGGTTAAAGGGTTATCCCTTTAGGAAGTATTGATTCACTAATTAGATTGTACTGACTTCCCCTTTCAACCCAGTTACCTATATAACATCTTACTTTTTTTCACTTGGTTCAAACACACAAAAGATATGCCATATCACAATTGTTTCAATCTAGGAAAGGGTAATATGTGTGAGGAGTTTAAGATTTTCATAGTATGAGTTCCATCTCCGGTTTTGCTCCACTGCCAACAGGATTGGATAGTACCCCTATGGAGTCACTACAAGAGCACAAGCGTTGTTTCGCTGCCAGCGAGCCTAAACAATACCCCAGCGAAGTCACTTGCTTCACCTCCCTACGCAAGAAGCATTTCTCTTATTTCACCCTTTATTTATTTATTTAATTGGACTCTTCTTTGGAACTTATCATTTTCAATGGGTGTAAGAAGGAACCATAATTATTGAGAGTAGAGGAGGTTTCCCCTTCCTAAAATTATTTATATATCCTTTGACATTGGTTTGCTCAATTTAGATTTTCCCCTTATCCTTTCTCTACTAGATTGGACAAGCATGTAATACACCGAGTATATTTAACACCAAGCTGAGGAGTTTGGATACTAGAATAGATGTAGACCTAATAGGTTCCCTTAAGGTTTTCCTTTTGGATGTATCATATTTTTCGTTCAGATTCAGCTTAATGTATTTCATCTTCCCAAACAAATAAGGTAAACTAATAGATATCCAAGCGTTGTGGTTGTTACATTTTCTCTTCATTACTCCACAAAGCCTCTTTAATCCATGAAATCATTCACATAAGGTCTTATCTACATACAATGACCAAGACAAAAAAAATATGAGACATGACTTGACACAACAAACATAAGACTGAAAACAGACACTAAAGAAAAGAAAAAGATTGTGAAAGAAACAAAACTTAGAGATGTTACTGAAAATAAAGTTTCAAATCTAAGCCATTGACAGGAAGAGGGTCAATCCTCCCATCTAAGGATCTCAACTTGAAAGTTTTATAACCGATTTTTTCTTCGATTTTTGTAGGGGCCAATCCACAAAGATTGGAACTTCGCGTGTTTTCCTTTCTCTTCGTGGGATTTGTCCCACTTCAATACTAAGTTACCCACAACAAAACTCTTAGTCCCTGCAGATTTTTTGTTTAACCGACGATTAATACAGTTTTGGTGGATGACAAATATTTGTTTGGCTTTGAGATTTTATACCTCAAGTTTGAGAAAAGTATCTATCCCGCTTTGAACCAGAAGAAAAGGTCTACCTTGGGACACTTGGGAGAGTTGCAAGGTTGAGAGATACATGTTTGGAGGCAAGATAGTTTCTTTACCATAAACCAGAAAGTACGGTGAGGTTCTAAGGGAAGGATTAACATTTACACGGCCAACCCATAGTGTGTTTATCAAAGCATTGTGCCAATTCCTTTTCTCAAAGAAAATGATTCTCTTCATTATGCGAATGAGATTTTTGTTTGTTGATTAAGCTAAACCATTTCCCTATGGGTAATAGTTAGATGCATGTTTTAACACAATACCATTCTCTAATGAGAATCCATAAAGTTTCAATGAAGAAAAATAAGTTTCTCAAAGACAAGAGGTGTTAGAATGAAAAACCTAGTTATAATTTTCTATTTTAAGAAGTGGATGACTTCCTGGTTGTTAACTTGTCTTAAAGGAACTGCTTCTGTCCATCGAGTACAATAATTTGTTGTTGTTAAAATTTACAGGTGTTGCTTTGATGAATGTGGGAATATTTCTACAATAACATCTAGTCCCCACTGTTGGAAAGGTTCCTCAACTGCTACTGTTGGCAGTGGGGCAACTAACTTCTAATCTCGATTGGCACATCTTTGACATTCTAGGAACTTGCGAACATAAGCATGAACATCCTTGAATAAGGTGGGCCAACAATAACCAACGCTCATTAATTTATGCGCATTTGTATCACCTGCATAGTGACCACCTATCGATCCATCATGTAAATCTCTTAATACCTTCTCCATATCTTGAGGCTCAAGGCATCTTAGAAAAATACCATAGTGGTTCTTTCTAAAAATAACTCCATTAACGAGCTGATAAGATAGAGCTTTAAGGCGAATTTCCATCGTTTTTTTGTTCGATAAATATGCAGGAAAGGTGTCGTGCTCTAGGAGGTGTCGTAGATCACAGTACCATGGTGCTGTTATGTTTGTTTGGGGAATTTGTCCAACATTGTAGATCTTTATTTCCTTCTCCCATCCTGACAGATCTTGCTTCGACGAATCTCTTGCTTACGCTGCTAATTGATAGAGGTCATGACCCTTAATAATATGAACTGGTTTGAATTCCATATCATATTATTGTAATCATGTCATCCAATTTTCCTTCTTCTCACCCAGCTCCTACTGCGCAAAGAGTGTTCTCACCGCTGGATGAGGCACATATACAATCGTATGAGATTTAAGGAGACAGGGCTTGAAATGTTTAAATGCCTTATATACAGCATAAGATTTTTTATCGATGTCAGGGTAACTTAGCTCTGGCCCTTGTAAGCTTGCACTCATGAAGGAAATGTGCCGCTCATTTCCTTTAGTATCCTTCTGTGTCAGTATGGCCACGATAGATGTGTCTGAGGAAAAAGTGTAAAGAAATAAATATTTTCCATAATCAGGACTAAATAATTGAAGCACATCAACAATATATTGTTTATTTAGAGCAAAAAAATATTTTTCCCTTTTATCCCACATTTATATATCACATATTTCGCTCAAATATTTGTTTCATATGACGCACATGGTGTGGTTTTCTTTCAGAGAATAGAGTTACATCATCCAAATAAAAAACTACACTTTTTTCAATCAGGCCATGGATAGCAATGTCCATGTATCTTTGAACTATAGCACCGACATTGATAAGCCCAAAAAACATGTGCTTAAAGGCGAATGTTCCCCATTTGGTCCTGAAGGTGGTCTTGAGACAACCTAGTTCTGCTACTGGCACTTGATTGTAGCTAGAAAAACCATCTAGAAACGAGAACATCTCAGACCCAAATACTTTTTGGAGGATCTATTCCATGGATGGCACCGAGTAATTTTCTTTGTCTAAGGCACAATTGATATTGCAAAATTTGGCACATAGCCTTATTTCACTTGATTTATTTCTATCAGGGACCAAATTTGAAACCAAGTGGAATGTCTAACCTTGAATATGATCCGAGCATCCAACAACTTCCTCAACACCTTTTGGATTAGGGGTTCCAACGTTGGATGAACTTTCCTTAGATTTTTATGAAAAGTTCTAACCCCTTCTTTAATGGGAATGACATGTTGGATAATACGAGAATCATATGTCTTCAAATTTTTGTACGTCCATTCAAACACATCTTGATACTATTTTAACAGGTGGATAAATTCTTGTCTTTCTTGTGGAGAACAATAAGTACCAAGGTTTATATATTTCAGATCTTTCTAGGTTCCCAAATTAACTTTTTCAGATGACATCTTCGAGCTCTAAGTATTAGTATTTTTTTTGTAAAGAAAATGGGTAGAAATTTTCATTAATAATCTGGAAGTGGGCAAGGTCCCTTACAAAAGAGAGCTCATAGGCTCATAATTGTTAAGCAAATAAACCAACATAGAGACCCAATTACTACCAACATTATTCTCAAACATACTTTTTACATACTTTGTGCTATATATTTTCCAAAATAATCCATAGTGTTAGTATCCTATAATCTATAGTATCACAAGGTGACTAACTATTCTCTTTAGACATTTCATATTGTCGATAATATTCCATGGCTATCATTTATTTCCATAAAAGGGAGCGAAATCCTGACTGTCAAGGACTTCAAAGGAATCAATCTTCCTTTTTAGTTCAGTGGAAAGGGGAAAGTGTTGCTGATAAGGTGTAATGATGAGAAAACTTCATTTTTGACCTAATTCATCTCATTTACCTTCTTTTTCCATTCTTTTTTCCATTTTCTAAAGTACCACGCTTCATTTCTTTCAAACCCCTTTTTTAACTATTAAAATTCGATTTTTATAGTTAAAAAGGCAACTCCACCCACCCACTAACAACCATATCATTTTCCCGTTTAAACTTACTGTATATTTCCTTATTCGCAGTTCCATCCCCCACTTTAGGCCGCTTATATATATATATATATATATATATATATATATATATATATATATATATGCAATAGACCGCATAAGCCTTACCTTACCCCTTCCTCGCCTTTTCGTGTCGGCACTTTGTAACAATCCTAGCCACATTCCATTTGACACTTTATAACTCCACCGATGCGATTAGTGGGACCCTTCTCGCCACGTCACCCTGTTATCATCGCACATTGCAATCAACATTTTTTTTTTAATGTTTACATGTTAACACATCGCAGGTTAATTGGCCGCGTTGCGATAAGAAATGGAGTTGTGATACGATGAGATCGCACATCGCACATGATAGAGGCTCCTTGTTAAGATGTGTGATGTGCGATAAAATTTGAATCTTGAGATTTGCGATGTTGGCGGGTTGCCAGTCGCACGTCGCACTGCGCAAGTTTTAACGTTTACCTCCCCGCTACTCATAAAAAATGTGGGATATGAGGGCTACGGGCGGGCCCACCTCATTCCCACGTCACATCCGACTTTAAACTCCCCGCACCTTACTTCCATCTTCGCATTTGACGGTCTCCAGCACATTTCGCACCTCCCTTAGCCTTCAAGCTTTAACCGCCGGCGGGGGGGGGTCTAAAATGGGTGGTATCCCATGCCGTCGTCCATGCTACGTGGCGCGCACATACCAATTCGCACCCCCCTGATCCGATACTACCTACCACTCCACTACCCCCCTTGAAATATGATTTTCCCTCCGCTCCAAAACCACTCTCACCACTATTGCATCACTTCGACCCTCGCCACTCCATGTTGACTCCTACCACCTATGCTCCTTATCCATCCACCAGTTCCCTGATCCACGCTGCTCGTGTCACCCTACCAACTTCAATCGCCACTGCTCCATCAAATATTCTTGTGCTATTTATCCACATAATTTTCCCTGCCAATCTTACCCGAAGGGTGTGTTGGAATTTCTGCCAATTATTAAAGGAACAATGGGTTTTCCGTTTAAAACTCCACTACAGCAGTAACCGGCGCAGAAGGGGCATAGGCCATTTAACAGAAAATGGCCATCATTATAGCCAACATTTTCTTCTCAACAACCTTTTTGCACTAAGGTAGAGCCATGATGTGAGAGCCATTATTGCCTCTTCAGCATCAGACAAGCAGGATTCTGGTCATTTCACAATCAATAACGGACTGCTAAAGCCACTATTTTGGCCAGACTTATCTTATCACTGCTTGCATGGTTCCACTTGTCAATTTATTCTTGAAAGTAATTAATGACAATCACTGCAGTAGATAGAGTAACGGACTTAAGTTTTAGTTAAATACTGCATGCATTAGTAGTATAAAGGAGGCCCTAGAAGGGTAAGACCATTGTCAAGGCTCATCTGGTTGTAAACACTCTTTTTGATGAATGAAGGGACACAGTTGTTTCCAAATTCTTGTGTTATGATCTGTGGTGAAGTGTTTATTTTCATGTAATTTGTCATTCTCTAGTTTCACATACTGTTTTTTCTCTTTACTGTGGATAAGAAAATTTTGTTCAGGATTTCTCATCGGGCACCCTATTCAGTATTGAAACAATAATTTATGTTTTCCTATGAGATTTTAATGCAGAATTCAAAGACATCCTGCTCTGCATTCACATTGAATCTTAATCTCGTCTCCCTTTCCATTTCACAGGCTGTAAAGATCCATTGTCATGACAAGCTTTCCTGGTTACACATGGTTTAAGTTATTCACCCATTTGAATCTGTTTACCCCTATTTTACTCCATAGCCCAATGGCCCTCTTCTGCTGTCTCAACCACATATTTTCAAACAAGCCCCTATGCACTAATAGTTAGCCTAAAATGCCCCTATCAACAAAGCTATATCTAACAGAGAGATCCCTATCTAGGTCTAGGAGGCATAGATACTAGGCCCGAAGCGGTTTTGATGTTACCTCTGTATTTTTGTTTTCAACATCAAAATTACAGAGTGATAACACATAGATTACTATTGTTTGATAAAATATATAAATAGTGGATGATAACCGCTACCTGCGGCTACCAATATCACTATCTCCTGCTACCTCATCAGGAGGCAAGCCCAACCTCTCTTGATCACCAACCCCGAGCTCAAACTCTAGGCCACGAACAACTGCACCAACTATAGCTTCGATAGGATGAGCATGATCCCCACAACCAAAAACTTCCTTCAACACGCCCACAGTGGAAGTCTCCAATTTTAATTCGATATTCTCAACATTATGTTGCAGATTCATAACAATGGTGGTCAAAATATCCATGGATTTATGGATCAATTCCATGTCTTTCCTGAGATCAGACAACTGAGAATAAACAACAACCATATTCTCATTAATTTTTTTGACAATTTACTTGGTAACTTGTTTGCAGGAATTCTCCACAATTTCCCCAATGCTCCCACTGAACCCTGAGTCTGTTGCGTCACCACCACTGTCGTTACTTGTAGAAGCCATTTTCTTGGCGATTCTCCCCTCTACTAAGGAAATTATATGGATAATTTTCCTCTGCCAACCTCTCTAAATAAGCTCCTGAACATTCCCAACATTCATCGCTTTCTTATCGACCATAAATGGATGTCGCCCCTGAAAAGAATCGATGCCAGTTCCTTCCATATCCATCATCGCCAAAACGTGCTCATCTCGAAGCACGATGGTACTAACCCAACCTTCAACTAATCCAAATTTAATATCCAGGCGAGTGATCAAGGGTCGAACGTCCACTTGTCTAGATACATGGCCACCCTCATGTACTGTTCCCACTTGTATAATAACTTCCAACCACTCTTTGTTCCTTCCAAAGCTCTTGAGTGCCTCATCAGGATAGACTCTACCTTAAATTTTGAAACTATGCTCCGTTCAGTTGTACTCCAACTATGCTCCATGATATATGTACTTTGACTCTGCATTATGGGATGTGACGTATATCTAGATGGTGGTTGATTATAATATTCACTTGTTCTAACTCAACCCCTATGTTGGCTTGAGCATCTGCAATGAGGTTGTTGGCTCGTTGAACATGAAAAAAATTATTTTTTCAATTTTCCTAAGCAAATGCATTATCCTTATAATAATTGGGAGGATTCAAAATCCAAGAGATTCTCATGATTTGAAAATTTCATGCATTTTTGGATTATTATCATCAAATCACCAACAATAGTTAAGATATTGAAACCTTTAGAAATGTTAATTTTCAATCCTTGCCAGAGAGATAATGCTTCAATTTGGTTGTTTGTGGCTCTGTCGATTCCCCATGCAAACTTTGTTTCAATATTTTCTTCGAGGTTTAGTAGCACCCCTCCCACTCCAGCCTCCCTAGCTTTGAGTCTTAGTATTATTTGGTCCTCTAAACTGGTATTGCATGTCATATGATTTATCTAGGGACACTACTCCATTGAGAATAGTGTTGCCTTTTATTGCTTTAGATGCTTCCTACAAAGCCTTGTGTTTCTCATACTCCTTAATGATAACATCTTTAAACATGTCCACATTAGCCATAAAATGCAGTATCTGTTGGTCATCATTGAAAACACGAAAATTAGTGACGTTATAAGGTACAAATAGTTTATATATAATCTCTATTGAAAAAACATGTTTCAAAGGCAACATTCTAGTGATTGCATTAGTTAAGTACTGGAACAAAAATAATATTAAATGATTTAAAATAAGTAATCAATCACCATACCTCTTATTGGTAGTTTTTAAGATTTGGTGAAACACAATGGATAGTGTTTCTTACCTGACGAGTAACCACTTCCGAGTCACTAACTACCTTGAGCAACTCTACCTTTAGGTCGATGGATTTCTTTGACCCAAGCACAAGTGCATCATATTTAGTAGTATTATTGGTACACTTGAACTCCAAATGACATGATAGGATGTACTTCTTATTATGTGGGTCTATGAGTATGCAACTAGCTCCAGAGCCATCCTGAATTTTTGAACCATCAAAGTACAAGGTCTAAATATTATAATCTACTAAAATGTTTCTTATACTAGTATTATTATTATGTACATCTATGTTATAGGATTAATTAACACCAGTTGGAGTACAATGAAGAAGCTCAAAATGCATCAAGTACGATGGGTGATGGCTATGCTTGATAACACTCGTGATCAATTTCCAAAGATAAGATCTGCAAAGGCAACATGCTCGTTATGACCCTCAAGTGGTGTCACAATGTACTTCATGTATGGTTCACTCTCCGCTCTAATATGGTTATTTTTTCCCTTATATGGAAGCCATAAGTGTGACAAATATGTATCAAAATACCCTTGTAATTTTCTAGACTAGTGTCTACTCAGAATTACACCATAGGCTCCCGGGATATTCACAATTACAATGTTTATACATTGGTGTACCCAATGATCACATGGTAATCGAATAATAAAATTCTTGAGTTCACCAATGTCGTGGACAAGGGATCTGTCCAACTGAATGATTTGTGCATTAGTTTTATCCCATTTGAAATTAATGTTCTTTGTGACATATAATGGCATTAAATTTACAGATGCACCCGAATCAACCAAAAAATTATGGACATTGTAATTAAATATTTTGAATGTTAACAAAAATAAGGGAAAAATATTGTTAGCATCTAAATTTACAGCATTAATTATATATTCAAGAGTTCCAGAAGAATTACCAGACACCTTTTGAGAAGTAGAAGCTTTGTCACCTGATGAAGGTTGTGAGAAGGCTTGGAAAAGTAGTTCACATTGGCCTAATATCTTTGTGAGCTCAAAGATGGAAATGTTAGCACGAGATCTTTTCAAATATTCGACTATGTTATAATCAATAGTTTCAATTTTAGCAGGCAGTGCTAAAGTGTCTAGAGGTATAGTTTGATTTGAAACTTTTGGAGTGATATGCTTATTTTTACTATTGGTTGAAGTACTCTTACAGGCAACAACACTTATAAAATTATTTTGTGTATTATGAGCAGGATTATTTGGTGGTGCGGGTCTTCTTAACAAATTCTTCTTTAACTCTTGTCTCGAAACTTCTGGCTCAAGAATGGACCCTTTGCTCCTCAACTTATGTCGACCATATTATTTTTGAGGAGGGGCTTCACTTTGAGGTGGTGCTTCAACACTCTTCTTGCCGGTATTTAGAATAAAATCAAAATTATTAATTACATGTCCGATAGATATGATTTCCTCAGCCATTGTAGATTCATTTGTTTCTTTCGTCTACTCATACTGCTCATCTGCTAGTAAAGTATCAATGATATGTGTTGCCAGAGAATTCATGTTGTGATTCCACTATGGGAAAGTTTTTTCTGAATGCCATTATTGATGAAAGGAAAAATACTTATCCATGCCATACTTTCAATATTCAACACAACATTTGAAGTATGAGAAATTTAACTCGCTAGTTGTTGTTTCTATTATTCCTTCTGAATGGGAAAGACTTGGAGAGCTTGCAACTAGTAGATGTATCACTTTACTTTTTCTTTAATTATGAAACTTCATTAGTGAGTGCCTTTAAAGATCTATTCAAGATTTCAATATCCAAAAAATCCTTTGATTTATCCTTACTTGAATAAGGTTGGGACTTCTTACCAATGCCTTTGGAGTCTTTAGATTCATCATCATTCGTAATAGATCCAATGGCACACAAGCATTTCTCTACGACAATTTCTTCTTCAAATTTTAAAGCCAATATCTCCTTTACAACTCTTTTAACAAAAGCATAAATGTTTGTCGACAAGGAAACTATATAATAATCTATTGTGATAGAATCGTAAGGCTGTGTATATGGGGGGAGATTCTTCAATATATGTTTGAAACTTTACTTTATCCTTCTCCCCCATATTAATATTTCTGACCTCTTTTAACAACATGGCAAGAGTCTTGTCATTGGAAAATTTCTCCAAAAATAATTTCTTAATCTCCCTCCAACCTTGGATTGAATTAACAAGAAGACTGTGGTACCATTTTGTTGCTCTACCTTCTAATGTGAAAGGAATAATCATACAAGCAACATCATTGTACCATACCTCTAACATTCAGGGATGTATGTAGAAATCATCAATATGATCTTCTTTCTGCCTTTGTCCTTTTGTTAGGATCAAACTTAGATAAAAACTTCTCCAAATGTCTAAGAATTATATGATTTTTTTTCGAAAGCATGAGTGGCCCTTGGGCCATCCAATCTAAGTCTTGATCTGCCATGTCTTCTTCTATTTTCTCTTCCTTCTTTTCAAAATTTTATGAACGTCCTCCTTCACCATTTTAACCGTCATTAAAATCAACTGCCGATTTTTATCTAACAGAAATAATAATATTTTCCTCGTACTCTTCTTGAATGGGTGGAAGCGGCTCTTGCTGAACTGTGTCCACTGAAGACTTTTCTAATTCATTAAGAGTGGAAAATACCAAATATTACACTAATGCAAGTGATACACTTGTACAAGTTGTTTCATTATTCTTAGGATGATGATGAATATTATGAGTAACGAGGAGTAAATCGATAGCTTTTGCGAACCGACGGGTAATAGGCTGAAGTGCTAAGAGTTTTTCACCGATAAAATCATAAGTGAACTCCAGAATAGGTTCAGAAGACTCTCCTACCTCAGGAATAAGATCTGGGATGGTGCTCGAGATATTACTGCCTTTTCCAAAAATTGAATGATTGGGATGTGAAGAGTTATCAACCATAAAAAACGAGCTTCCATTCTTCTAGCGCATAATGTTGATAGTGTTGGATACCACCAACATACATGGGATATCCCTGATATGAGGTCCCAAATAGACCTCACACCATTTGGTGTAGGAGTCCCATCCAAAAATACAACCCGATTGCCTTTAACTTAGATATTTTCCTTGGCTTAAGCAATTGGCATGAGGGAGAAGCACCCACATGATTTTGAATGAGAAAGAGAGTGTTCGTTGTGAATTTTCAATTGTATATGTATCAAGGTTTTAACAATGTGAGGGAGAGAAAACGAGCCTCTAAAAGAAAATAAATAGTACTAATCTAGTGGAGACACACACAGTACATAAACAATAAATAATCATTATACATCAAGAAAAATAGTTCACATAGATGCTACCATCGTTAAATGATCAAAACATATTTCCAACAAGTTTTGCACCAAAGTCAATGAAATAGTTCAATTAATTTAGTACATAAGAGAGCCAACATAAACCACAACATTAGAAGAGTAGTCTTCAAACATCCATAATCTATTCATGAAAATATGCTGGTCAAATGGCTTCGGGTATTTAAGTAAAATTTCCAAGATACATAAGTACAATTAACATCACTAGCTCCAATAGTGGAGCGTTAGAGCCAATACTTGCTCCCCAAAAGTACTATCTCTATCTCTATAATGCCTCGTGGAATAAGCCAAGGTTAAAATTCTTTTTCTACAGTAATGAGGCTCCTTTTATAACTTGAGGCATGACCTTTCATATCCTCATGACCCTTGAATTTCCAACTTCTAATTACATTTGGACTTCTATAACTCTTGAAATTCCAAACAACTTTTGGAATTACATGACTTATTGGGTTGGTTACTGGTAAACTAACACAAGTATTTTATTAACCTGGGCTTGTAGGACTTAGAAGCATCTCCAAGATATATGGGTTTCAAATATAGTCAAGTTTAGAAGATGAATTATTAATAATAAAGGA
Organism: Pinus albicaulis; assembly: GCA_034641835.2. NCBI lineage: Eukaryota > Viridiplantae > Streptophyta > Pinopsida > Pinales > Pinaceae > Pinus > Pinus albicaulis. Next base: position 310,705,526 of record CM076582.1, on the reverse strand, counting down.
AATACATATTACAAATATAAATCTAAACTAAATAATTTCTAAATTCAATTATGTAATTAGCAGCAGAAGAAGCTCCTAACTTAGGAGAACTTGTTTGTCCTTCTCTTACAAAACTACTTCATGAATTAGAAACCAAAAACCACTAATGAAAAATAGATCAAGATGCATGAAAAAATAACTAAAGAGGCTATTAAATAAAGAGATCATGGCTGTCCTTCATTACAAATCCATTCACCATTAATACCATTGTTAGAAAACAAGAACTTCAGAAAATCATTAAAAAGTAGGAAAGATGAGTTATAGCTCTAGCTCCGAATCAGATAGAAGGAATGTTTAACTTAAAAATTGGATTGTCCCTTCATATGTAGAATAGAAATTATAATTAGATTCATCAACAATCATAAAACATCAGCATATATCTAATTAACAGATTAAGCATAAAACAAAACTAGTTCAGAAATTGCAACTTAAAATAACTAGAAAGTGCACTTAGCTTGGTGTGGGGGCCCTCCACCCTTGCCTCGCACACTGTAAGTGCTTTCAGCTACTGAAAATTAGTCAAGAATTAACCAAATATAAAAGCAACAAAGGAAATAGAACAATTCTTTCAATTATCTCTCCAAGTTTCAGAAATATCAGAGTTAAGTTATACAAATTCTACATATGAATGCCTTCAATGTCTTAGGCTTAAATAGATAAAATATGAAAAAAACTCATCTAAAATGTCTCCTAAAACCATGGATATCCTAATCCTATCTATTCAGGTCAATCTCATCCATATAATCTCTCAAAATTTGAAAAATCCTATAAAATAAGAAATTTGACCTATTTCCTAGGGATCTCCATAAAAATAGGTCTTGTTTGACCGCCTTCAGCTGGGCCTGTTTAAGCTTGGTTTGACTGAACCAATAGGTTTACATCCAATCTTATTTCCCAAGATTTCTAGAAATGTATCCATCTCGAGCCAAAGTGTCCTGCAAATGTGACATCCATGAAGCCATTATGGGAATTTCTGGTCTGGTCCAAAAATGCACTTAAAATTTAATTTTATAAAAACTTCTAAAAATTGCAAAACTTAATTTAAATACTTGGATATGCATTAATTGGAAAAAATAGAGTGAATATGATGGTGTATGGATGGATATCATGGTAATAAAATGCATTTTCTTAAACAAAATTAGATTAAAGAATGAGGGTCAACATCTCCCCCATGCTGATGTTCAAGCATGTCCTCATGATTACTTCTTCCTTTTAGACCTCCTAATTTTTGATGCTGATATTGTACCTGACCCTGATGCTTCATGATGTGCTGCTTGCAAAAGAGAGTCTATACCTTCTGTTTCTCATATTTGATTTTCCATGAGTTTTTCTCTTTGAGCCATTTGAATGCTTGCATGGAAAGAATATTGTTCTTTGCTTTCAATTTTCCCACTTCTTCATTCAGTTTCTCATTCTCCTTAATCAAATTTTCATTGTTTTTCTTGTATGTGTCATTTTCTCTCTTCAAATGCCTCTCCAATATCCTTCTTACCTCCAAGTTATTAGTCAATTTTTTGATCTTGCTAAGGTTTTTCTCCTTTTCTTCTTATTTGGTGTCTTTAGCAAATGAAGTGGCCTAAATATCATCATTGTCAAAATATGAGTCTCTTTCTAATGGGTTTTCATAAACCTCCTTTTGCAATCTTTCAAGAATTTCATTTTCTTGTTTTGTTAAGGGAGATGTCTCAATAATTTGTACCTCAGGTTCTCTTTCCTTACTGCTTATGTCTGCTGAATTATTTCTTCTTTCCCTCCTAGGAATGGACAAGAAGAATGTCTCTCTTTCAATCGTGATTATGTCTTGTTTCTTTTTAGACCTTGTTCTTGGATAAAGGGGTGAATTCATTATACTCCTTGTTTCCTTAACTGGTTTGTTTTGCAAACTGATTCTGATTCAGGAATTCTCTCCACATCACACCCTTAGTTCTCAAATGATAATAAACAAGAATTTTAATGAGCCCTTGATGGTGGATTTGTGCCTCTTTAGGTTTGGTTTCACTCTTCACATTTTCTATCATCCTGATCAAATTTTTATAGAAAAATTATGGCAAATTGATTCTTATGTCTCCCTTGATGTGCTAAAGCAAACTAATATGATAGAGGTGCACTATGATGTGCCTAATGTCACATGTGAAGAATTTTTGAATGATCAATAGTAACTCTGCCCAAGGCTCATTAAACCATTCTCTGGGAATCCCCTTAGTTTTGTCAAAGGATCCCTTTCTGTTTTTGTCAAGGAAGAAGGTCCATCCCTTATCCTTAAAATGCAGACCTTTGTGATACGGATCTCCTGATAATGGAAAATATAGGGCTTGAGAAATTGACTATGGATTTAAGGGAATGACTATACTTCCCACCATAGTTTTCTCTTATTTGTAATTATTTACGAATTCCCTTGTAATTTTCTCATTATTCCCATTAAACTTTTGAAGGAAACCTATCAGAAATTTTTTTCCAAAAGAAAAAATCGAACCCATCTATTGATTAAGTAGAAGGTTACATCGTATATGCATGAGCATTCAACGAACCACATTTTCCTTACTTATGAGTAAAGGAAGAATGAATTTTCCACTAAGGAGGATGATGTTTCTATCGATCCTCACATCTTTTTCCAAAAAACAAAAAATACGTTTTTTGTGTCATCTCCTTTCAGCCCCAGGCTTCCACTTTTTTTGTGGAGAGGCCTGAAACAGGGATGAAAAAAGACTATGTCTATTGCATTCATCATCATGACTAAAATCTGGGTGGTAGACATCAATCCCACTTTCACCAGTTTTTATGACAGCATAAAGTTTGAAGCTAGAATAGTCTCCCGGATCTCCTCAATGAGGAAAACAATATGAAACAAAGACATTAAACAGTGTAGTCAAAACATAAGTATCAATGCGGAAAATACATAAACATAAAATATAAATATCAGGATCGGGAGATGTATGGAAAATTGAGAAATTGGATCTTAGCGGGCGAAAGGAGGTTGTTCAATCCCTCGGATCTAGAAACCTATCAGACCTGCTTGGTAAAGTCTTTCTATTGTGTCTTTCCCCCAATGCTTGATCTGAAAGTCTTTAGGTTTTATCCTTGTTGCCATGTTTTCTGAAAACCAATTAATATATCCTTCCACTGTCATCATCCTCGTTTTGAAAAATAAAAATCCATGCACTAGATCTCTATTGACATATACATTATGGTGGTGAAGCTTACCTCTTTTTGATGCCTTTGACAAAGAAGTGAAACCAATCCTCTTCAATCTCCATTCTCTTGAAAAAAATGAACTCACTGCTTCTACAAACACAAAGATTTGATGTAGAAAAGATTATAAAAACATAACAAACATGTTTTTATTAATCTATTCTTCTTATCTGATCCTCTTGTTGACTGTGTAATTTTTTTTTTTTTTTTTCATACCACAGTGCCTTTTTATCCTTCAATTTCACACAAAATTCCTTCTCTTCTAAGGAAAAATAATCATGCATTCAATCTGAAATGTCCTAAGCTTACTGTGTGCAAGAAAATTCAAAGAATGGCTCACTGTTTCTATGTCAACATTCATCAAAAATCTCATAAAAAATGGGTTCACTGTGTCTTTAAAATTCATAAAACATTTCCCTCTGTATACAAAAACATTTTGACCATGTTTTTATTGCCTCTTTAACCCATAATTCAATTTCTGTCATTGCAAAAATTCACCACAAATCTCTTCTCTATTTCGAAATTTCTCACTGTGTGTATAAATGAAATGAATTTGTTTACACAAACCATTCAAAAATGAAACAAATGATACCGATGTGTGTTAAAAATTGAACACTCTATTCTATTTTTGTATTCAAATCAAAATCAAATACTGTATATGCAACCTCACATGAAGAGATTTGCGAATTTACCTGATCTGGCAGTGATTTTCATGATATCTCTGAGTTGACTTGAATTCTTGTGTTTAGACAATGCCATTTCAATCAACAATATTCCTCAATATTTTCAAGGATTCACTCATTAAATCAATGAAAAATAGGAGATGACTGGTGGCTGAGTTTATGTGAATGGTGGCAGTGACAAAATGTGTGGCAATGGCACTTTTAAACAGTGGCGGAAGCACTTCATTTATAACCCTTAGTTTCAACTTATGTTCACAAAATCTAGATATTTTTTTATATGAATATCTGTTGTATTTAATGAGAAAAATCTAGGTTTTTTCTCTTACCTTCGTGCTCCATGGGATCTCTGCACCTTAACAGTGTGCTTGATCGACACGATTGCCAGATCTCTTGGCTAAAAATCCTAGTCAACTCCACTCTTCTTCTTATCTCTCTGTCCTTCTATTGCTATATCTTTTGCTTGTTTCTCTGTGATTTATTTCTTATGTTCTCTCACAACCTTCCTTCATTTTCCTTCATCAATTCGTTCTTCACAGGGTCTCTTGAATTCGTGCCAATGGTTTGTATGACATTCCATTCCCTCACTAAGCCTGCAATGGCTATGATGGTGAAGAACATGCGTATTTTTAGAAGTCTGAGGTTTGTAAATGGCGGAGGCTCTTACCAATTATATAGGGTTTGCAACATTGCGTTTTTAAATTTGTTTGACCGTTCTTTATCCTTCGACCTCTTGAATGATGGCTTTGTGTCTTAAATTTTCGGACTGAATTTGTGTGCTAGCTCCACGGTGTACTCTCCTATCATCCACGTTCTCGGCTCTATTCATTATACAATCCATCTCTCATTTTGTATTTATGGAATATGCTGACCATCCACGTTGTCATCCATATCTCCTATTAAAATGCATTACACCCATCGAACATGCATAATTCCTCATCATATTTCCATTCAACCCATCACACATGCATCATTTCTCTTTATACCATGCATCGTATTTCCATTCATTCCATTGCATCATTTTAACTTAGGTTAGCTCATTGCATTTGAATTTTGGTTTTTATAATAATTTCATTTTCCGCCCATATACCTTAGCTTTAATCATATATATGATTTCACCCTCAAACAACATAGTTTGCATATTGTTTTGATATTTTCATATTGCACCCTCAAATGATATTTAGCTTAGGTTTTGACCTTTGCTTAATTAATTTTAAAAATGACCAAATAATGGTCATATTTTAAAATTAAATATTTACCATGAAACTAACCTTTTGTTTTCTTTTTGTAGGTCCAACCAGGGTTCGATAATTGAGCCTTTTGTTTATGATATTTATGTTTAAGAATATTAGGGTTAATGTGATATGGATAAGGAATATGAAATGATATATGGTTTATGGAATGATGGTTAAATGGTTAGGATAGTGGATATGGATAAGGATATAATGGGTAAAACAATGAATAGGAATAGGAATGTAATGAGTAGAATATGAAGGTAGTGAAATGTAGGTAATGAATTGTAGGTGGAATATGCATATCAAGTACTAAATTAGTCTTAACAATCTCTACAATATATATATTTTTTTTAAATTGAAATTTTAAGAGAAAAATTTCACTTACTATACTTGTACTCCCACAAATCGTTTGATGTCTTTTGGTCAAATGATGGTCGACATTGTATTTTTTATAACGATGGATCTTCTAGGTTAATGTAGAAATGTAGAGACTTATTTCTGCTTTGCATCTGATTATTGATTCAAGATGGTGTTGTTCAGGTCCCTTCCGCAGTTTGTATTTTAATGTTTCAGGTCCCTTCTGTCATGTTCTTCAGGCTTGAATATTGATGTAGTTCAAGTCCCTTTTGACATTTTGTTATTTCAGGTCCCTTCTGACATAATTTTCAACAATTATTTAAGTTTTCTTATCATATGATACATGTAATTTGTGGATAATATTCTCAATGATGTATCAGGTCCCTTCTTCACAATATTTTCAGTGATGTATCAGGTCCCTTCTGCATAGTATGTCCAATGATGTATTAGGTCCCTTTGTACTTGTAATTCAGATTCCTTCTTCAATTCAGCTGCTCAAACTATTTACATAGTTTTATTACAAGCTTCCCCCTTGCTGATGTTAAGACTTGTCCTCAAGTCTTGCATGTCTTGGGGGAATAATCTGCAAAAATCATACTGTAGTAAAATAAAACTAAAATAGAATTCATATTGGCCAAACAAGTTGGTTTTCCGATACGAATTCAAGTTTGTATTGTGCCAGTTTCCTGGATTTTCACAAACAAACTCTTTTATTATTTTATTATTCTTCTTCTGGAGTTATGGAAGGCATATTGCTATGTCGTCCCTTTAGTTCTAGATCAATACAGTGTTGAAATTGTTTTCATAAAATCCTGTTTATTTATAGGCTTATTGTAAAATTTAAGCCTATGTCCATTAACCATAAATGAAATAGATGCTTTGCCAATTGTTTTTATCTTTACAACTCCATTGTCAAAGATTTCTTCCATCTCATATGGCCCAAGCCAATGAGTTGTAAACTTTGCCTTGAAATATTTAAACTTGGAGTCGAACAATAGTGCCCAGTCTCCTTTTTGAAACACTTTATTCTTGATGAATTGATCATGCCATTTAATTCTTTGTTCTTGCACAAGAGATGTGTGCTCTACTTCTTGCTGTCGTATCTCATCTAGTTGATTTAATTCCATGACTCTTTGTTGTTGTGCCTCAGATAATTCCATTCCCAAATCTGCTACTAACTTGAATGTATGTATTTTAAATTTTATGGGTAACAAGACTTCTTTTCCGTACACCAAGTGATATGGACTGAACCCTGTTGTGTTTTTCCATGTTATCTTATATGCCCATAGTGCATCTCTCAATTTCTCTGACCAGTCCTTTCTATTCATTTGTACAGTATTCGTCATGATATTACCTAGGACTTTGTTTGTTGAATCCACTTTTCCATTTGCTTGAGGATGATACAAAGTTAATTTTCTATGTTTGATCTTGTACTTCTCCGTAAGATATCGAACAAGCTTTGATGTGAATTGTGTGCCTTGGTCAATTACAATTTGTCGCGAAACTCCATACCTCACAAATATTTCTTCAAATAGAAAATATACAACTGTATCTTCTATTTCTCGTGCTATTGCCTTTGCCTCCACCCACTAAGTAACATAATATGTGCATACCAAGATGTAATTATTTCCATTTGATGGCAGGTTGATTGGTCCCACAAAGTCTAGACTCTATTGCTCAAATGGTTTTATTAGTACTTGTGGCTTTAATGGAATTTCATCTAATGCCACTATTCTTCCAATTCTTTGGCAGCTGTCACATCTCTTTACATAGGCCTTGGAGTCTTTGAAGATGGTCGACCAATAGTAGCCAAGTTTCAACGCTTTGTATGTCGTTCGCTTATCTGAAAAATTACCACCACATGGCTCGTCATGAAATGCTTTAAAAATATCTTTACTCTCATATTCTCTAACACATTTTATTATTATTAGATCAGAACCAATATAAAAGAGGTCACCATTGACCAAACTATATCTAGCACTTTCTCTAATTATCTTTCTTTTTTGTTTATTTGTGTAATGAGATGGTAGGATGCCAGATGATAAATAGTTGGCTATATTTGCAAACCATGGAGTTTTGATAGTTATAGAAAATAGATGTTCATCTAGAAAATTATCTGAAACTGGATTTGGATCACCAGGTGAATGAATTCTTGATAGAAAGTATGCTACTTGATTATCCTTACCTAGTCGATCTTGTACAATGATGTTAAATTCTTGCGTCAATAACAACCATCTGGTTATTATGCCATTTGTAATTGCTTTGTTCATTAAATATCGTATGGCTGAATGATCTGTGTGGATGAATACTTGATAACCTGTTATGTAATGTCTACATTTATTAACTGCATGTAATACAACTAACATTTCTTTCTCTGTAACAATATAGTTCAATTTTTTTGGTGTTAATTTTTTGCTTATAAAGTATATGGCATAATTAAACTGATTCTCTTTCTGTCCAAGTGATGCTCCTATAGTAGTGTCAGATGCATCAGTTGATATATGAAATGGAAATTACCAATTAGGTCCTCAAAGAATGGGTGAAATTGATAGTTTTTCTTTTAATTTTTCAAATGCATTTTGACAATTATTTATCCATTGGAATTCCACATCTTTCACAAGTAACTTGAATAAAGGAAAATTTATTTTACTGAAATTTTTAATAAATGTCCTATACTAGCCTGCATAACCCAAGAAACTTCTTACTTCTGTTTGTGTTGTGGGTGGCATTAAATTCACAATGACTTGAATTTTTGTTGGGTCCACCTTAATTCCTGAAGAACAAATATGGTGTCCCAACACTATTCCCGCAGTTAACATCATAAAGCATTTTTCATTACTGAGTGATAGATTTGTCTCTATGCATCTTTTCAAAACTTTTTCAAGATTTTGTAAGCAATCATCAAATTTTCCACCATACACAGTGAAATCATCCATGTAGACCTCTACACACTCATGGATCATATCAGCAAATATTGCAAGGACTGCTCTCTGAAACGTAGCAGGTGCATTACATAAACCAAAGGGTAAAACATTATATGCATATGTTCCCCATGGACATGTAAATGTTGTCTTATCTTTGTCTTCCAATTCTATCTTTATTTGATTGTACCCAATAAATCCATCACGAAATTTGAAAATAATTTCTTCCCAGCTAATGAATCTAGTACTTTATCAATAAATGGTAAAGGAAAATGATCTTTTAATGTAGCCTTGTTGAGCTCTCTGTAATCTACACAAATTCTCCACTTTCCATTTTTCTTCGGAACCACAACTAAGGGTGAAACCCATTGACTATTAGACCCGCCTGTCAGGTGGGTGACCCAGGTTTGATCCCTGGAAATGATGCCAAAAATGTTGGGTTGTTTACTGGGTAAAGTAACACAAGTATTTTATTATCAATCTAGGCTTGTAGGACTTAGAAGCATCTCCAAGATATATGGGTTTAAGCTATAGTCAATTTTAGAAGATGAATTATTAATGATAAAGGAAATGAATATTACACATATAAATCTAAACTAAATAATTTCTAAATTCAATTATTTAATCAGTAGTAGAAGAAGCTCCTAACTTAGGAGAACTTATTTGTCCTTCTCTTACAAAACTACTTCATGAATTAGAAACCAAAAACCACTAATGAAAAATAGATCAAGATGCATGAAAGAATAACTAAAGAGGCTCTTAACTAAAGAGATCCTGGTTGTCCTTCATTACAGATTCATTCACCATTAATACCATTGTTAAAAAACAACAACTTCAGAAAATCATTAAAAAGCAGGAAAGATGAATTCTAGCTCTAGCTCTTAATCATATAGAAGGAATGTTTAACTTAAACATTGGATTGTCCCTTCATATGAATAATAGAAATTATAATTAGATTCATCAGCGATCATAAAACATCTACATATATCTAATTAACAGATTAAGCATAAAACAAAGCTAGTTTAGAAATTGCAACTTAAAATAACCAGAAAGTGCACTTATCTCGGTGTGGGGGCCCTCCACCCTTGCCTCGCACACTGTAAGTGATTTCAGATACCGAAACTCATTCAATCATTCACCAAATATAACAACAAATAAGGAAATAGAACATGTCTTTCAATTAGTTGTCCAAGTTTCATAAATATCAGATTTAAGTTATACAAATTCTACATATGAATGCCTTCAACGTCTTAGGCTTAAATAGATAAAATATGAAACCAACTCTATAAAATGTCTCCTATAGCCATGGCTATACTTATCCTATATTTTCTGGTTGATCTCATCCATCTAATCTCTCGAAATCTGGAAAATCTCATAAAATAAGAAATTTTACCTATTTCTTAGGGATCTCCATAAAAACAGCTAATGTTTGACCGGATTTGACCGAGCCTGTTTAAGCTCGGTTTTATTGAAACAATAGGTGTACATAAAATATTAATTCCCAATATTTCTAGAAATGTATCCAGCTCGAGCCCAAGTGTCCTACAAATATGAAATCCATGAAGCCATTACGAAAATTTCTGGTGTGGTCCAAAAATGCACTTAAAATTCAATTTTTATAAAAACTTATAAAATTTTCAAAACTTGATTTAAATACCTGGATATGCATTAATTGGACAAAATAGAGTGAATATGATGGTGTGTGGATGGATATCATAGTAATAAAGTGTATTTTCTTAAACAAAATTAGATAAAAAACGAGGGCCAATATGACTCTTGGAATTACATGTCTTTTGGACTTCTTCATGATATGGATCTTTTGTACATACATGAATCTTGGAATGATACTTCTTTTTCTTTACAATAATTACATGATTACGTCATATTTTCTACATCATCATGTGGTGAGGACATGACAAGTCACTATCATTGATGATTGAGACTCATAGTGACTAATGATATGAACTTACTTCAGTAGGTGACAAGGCTACCACTTGGGCCTTCGATATGGCATGCAACTTCTATGTTGTTAATGTCTTCACCCTCCAAAGGGTCTTTGATCACATGGATTATTTAGGTTTCTTTGATCATAAAGATTTCAATTTGTTCTTTGTTCTTGATTACTTCCTTTAACTGCCCTCTTTGCCCGTGTTAGAAAATTATATATTATGGAGCAATGAAACACATAAAATATGCGGAAAATACAAGCACACAAAAAAAAAACACATAAAACCAGAGAGACACATATATACATGGTTCACCCAGTTTGGGCTACGTCCACCCCGAATAGCCAGTCCTTCCTTTCTATTATCCAGCAAAATGAAAAAACAAAACCTACAGCAGATCTGCTGTAATATCCTCTGTTCTTTCTCACAGTCTCCCTCTCTGTTTCTCACTCCGAGAATACACATACAATACAAAGCCGCAATACAATACCCTCATAAAAGCGAGGGGTTGCCTTCTAGGGCAAAAAACCATAAACTAAACATAACTTCTACCGTCAGATCATTTGCCTAATGAACGGCCCAGATTGACTAGAAATTACTATACTTTTACAAGACAATTTTACATCTGTTTTTAGCTTCGGCGGTGCTGCTCCCGAAACCCCCGCCAGGGGGGGGCTTCGAAAAGTGCTGCTGCCCCCCCCTGGACCCCCCACGGAAACGATTAATTACGGGCGGCGTTGCCGCCCCTTTTTAAGGTATAGGGGTCCAATGCTTTGATACAAAGTAAACAAGATAATCAGGCTCCACACCCAACAGCTCGATATTCCTCATGCATCCTTTCCATGCTATTCTTGAAATACTTGCAACTGAAATCAATCATGGAAAGAAAACATCAACCTGTAAAATCTCATATCCTAACATGTTTCATGCAAATTTCTTGCTCATGACTTAACAATGTGCTCGGAGAGGACAAGGAAACTTTTCGGTGCAAGGGCACACTGTGAAAGGTTGAAGAGTTGAATATTCAAGGCTTTGGGGTGCACTCATTCACTCTACAAGAGATAGAAACTCAAGGGAAGGTGCAAGGCATAGGTATGAAGGACGAAGGAAGAGAATTCAAACTTCCCAAGTGCATTGTGTGCTCAAGGGAGATAAGGGGGGCATAGAGTGCATTGTTGAAGGAATAAGGATGCGGCTTCAAGGCTTCAAGATGTGCTCATGCGCTCAAAAGAGCCACGCAGGGTGCAGGGAATAGGTATGAAGGTTGAAGGGTTATCCTTAAGGCCTTTGGGGTGCACTCATACACTCAAGGAGGATGTAGTTCTTCAAGTGAAAGGAGTGCGCTCAAAGGAAGACTTGATTTTTCTGGGCGCAGTTGAGAACGAGGAAAGGGAATGATGCTTGGGAGAGAGTTATGCACACTTGAATGGTGTATGGCACACTTAATAACAATGAAGGATTCCTGATCTAGGCTGAGGAGTGCACTTTTGTGATCCTAGCCTTAATGGGATAACTTGTATAACCAAAAATTGTTTAAGTCTGGAAGATAGAACAACTTAAACAAGGGGCGAACACAATGATTTTAGACAAGAAATCAAGTGCGACACATACCAACTCATCGATAAAACTTAGAAAGACTTGAACAATGATAAATACACATCAAAATTCCAGTTTAAAAACACTCCTAAAGTACAATAAACAAAGTGTGTGTGACTACGACCAAAAGTGTAGTTTTACAACAAACAAAGGTGTTATGACTATGAAGTGAACTATAGATGTTATAAAAAACACAACGACACTTAGGAGCAATCAATAACACTTGAAACATGTAGAAAGAATTGAAATGACACTTGATGACCAAAGCAACACTTGATGTGACAACTAGGTAGCCTCCAAAATTTGAATGTGGTGAAATTTTGGAGGGTGTTGTAGCAGCGACAACTCCCCTATAACCCATAGGTGCCTACTTATGCCCCTTATGCAGATATAGGTAATTAAAGGGGATTTTAATCTTTAATCTCTTGATACATAACACTTCATTTTCATGGCTCTTTCCAATTGAGCTTCCCTCCGGGGGTTTCCTACAATGCCATCTTATCCATTTCCTTATTACACATTTTTTCAGTATTGTCTACAAAAATCATACAAATAAACATATATCATAACCATTTTCCTATATAACCATTAATGTTTCCATAGGAATTCTCAAATTTCCATAAAGAAAACTTGCATTTCAACTTATGAGATTTCCTTTCAATACTTATCTATGTGGTTACCCCTTGCTTCACAAGGTTTCCATAGGCCACATGTTTAGTTCATTGCTTGCTCACACACACCCAAAATAGTTTATAATCTTGTATAACATATAACACGAGTCTCCCACAACATATTCATTCAAGTATCCCTTTTCTTGTAGTCATTAACCCTCTTGGTTCAATCATCCCCTTTACTGCTACATAGCCCCTTAAGTGATCCATCATTTTCCAAGGCTTCCTCGCATAGGAATGGTACAAATATTAATAGAGTCTTATATCCAAGGTGCCCCTTTAGCTTGCTCTAACATGGCATAGCTGATGGAAATCAAGGTATGTCATAGGGTTTCAGTGTCACCATGATATAAATAAATAAATAAATAAATATGTGTGTGTGTGTGTGTCTATATATATATATATATATATATATATATATATATATATATACGTAGCCTTCTTATGGGCTTACATTAAACGCCATACCCATGGCCATTTTATCACAATTTATATTTTCACTGAAGCCAAGTAATTTTTAGTCTTCATGCATAAATTCCTTTTAATATGATATTCACTGCATCCACTAAAAAGAACTTCCAATTTGTCTAACACCAAAAAATGTAATCATGTTGAATTGAATACCTTTCAAATTCAAAAGAGAAATTATTTGCATTATATAGATATATATCATCATTATTACATCATGTCATTGCTTTTCAACCATTCCAACACTTCACAATGCATTCAAGCATTTATTCCAGCAAACACAAATATTATGCAAGGTTGAAAGTGTCATAATTACTCTTCCCACTAAGATGCCTATCTTTTAGAAATTTATTTTTTTACTTTAATTTCTCTGGGGGAGGGATTCACACCAATCACTCCAACACTCACAAATTTCTCAAAACATTAATAATATTTTATTTTTCATGACATTCACTCATGCAATTGCTTGTCCCATGTAATCATGCGTTTATTTAATGCATCAAGCTTATGCTTTATCAATTTTTTTAACAATTTATCACTATTGGGAGCTTCATGCCTCTATCATACTCTAGTGATTATTAATGCAGTACACATATTCACATATAAATAGTCCCATTACAATTTTATCAACTAAGAATAACAAAAAAAATTCATATCCATGTGATGGAGCAACACTCGTAGCATTTGCAACTTCCATGGCCACTCACATAGCCTAAAACCTTTGATAATTCACGCATATGATGAAATTTTATAACACTCATCACTATCTGATGAAATTCTTTGCTTCAGATTAAGAACCTATTGGGTCGTTATCCATGGTCTCATGCATACGTCACACATAACCATACATTTCCCAATGCATTATTAAACATAAAAGTTTTACCTGGAGTGTATCACTAACTTATTTAACAATTGTCCATCATGATAGCTCACACATGCACATATTATTAATTTTTTTTATTATTATCAAAATTTGTGTTATGAAAGCCTCATACCTTGATCATACTCCAAGTGAGGTATAATGCAGTTCATGCATCAAAAGGGAAAACCATTCCATCAAAATATAAGTTTAGACTAAAATAGTTTTCACCTAGTTCCTTGAACTTATCCTTTATTATTGCATGGTTAATTTCCATACTTATATGGCTATCATCATTGTATATATTCAATTAGTTTTTTTTTTAAGGAGTCCATCTAGCTCTATCAACTTCTTTACAAGCATTATCTTGTAATTATCCTCAAGGTATTTCAATGGTTCAAGGCACTTTTATTGCCTCAAATTCCACTTCATATAAGTGGTATTTACTATAAAATCCCAAGAACACTAATTTTTTTCATGACATCATCTAAAAATTAGTTGTTATTCATTCAAAAAAACATGTGCCACAACACTGTAAATCAACAACCCAATTAATTTTATAATACATTTCATATCAACAAATAGTCAAGCATTATTATGCTTAATCCATTTCATAAATTAGCCTTTTTCATTTTTAAGAAATTATACCAACCAATACAAAAATATCATTCAAGGGAAGATTCACTTCTAATGTTTTCCATAGTTATGACTTCACTATCTACCTATCCACGTTAACCTAGTCAAGCCCTCATTGAATAATTCTTTATTCAAATATTCTCTTTGGTTCACTCAACAAGGACAGTTTACAAGTTCAATATGAACTTTATCATATCAATCATATGCAATAATTTTTATTATAAATTATTATGATTTTCAACAGGTTAGCTCCTCATCATAAGCTCATTAAATTTAGCTCCTCTCTTCATTTTATTTTTCTCTCACACAACATCAGGGAATTCAACCTTTATCCTTACGAACACTTACTCTATTAGTCTCTAGACTACTTAGTCTCTTGATCCGACTAATACTTAATTAGTTGGCCTTCACATAAATATTTATATAAACTTTCAGTTCATAAGAGTATCAACTAGCTGTAAAATCATCCACATGCCCTCAAGAATGACAACAACATGTCCACTTTATTTATTTAAATGGATGGAAATTAGTCCTTAAAGCCTCATCACATACTCATAAAATTTATCTCCTCTCTTGATTTTCTCTTGCTACCACACAACATAAAGGTATTCAACCTTTATGAAATAATCAACTTCATATTAATACTTCGAGTTATTTATCATATCAAGGACATCATCAACATGCCCTTTAAATATCTACATCACCCTCATAACCATACCATGGTTTCCCTTTTGAATTTTAGAGAATATTCAAGGCATTTCCATTGCCTTGATGGATATTCGAATAAGAACTCTTACCAAGAGTCCTTCCTCTTCCATAAGGAAAATATGATATACATACAATAGTCTCACTCACTTTCCAAGTGAGCAATTTCACCATCTTATCCAAGAGATCCTCATCACCTTTAGGAATAAGTATTTAGAAAGGTCAACATTCCAAAAATTGTGATCCATATTGGATCATTATATTTTTTGTCATCTATCTCGATGCTTTTATAGAGGAAAAAATGGAGGAATAAACTCTTAGGACCATTTTTACCAGCGGGACCCAATTTGGCAAATTAGGGTCTCAAACCTTCCAAGAGTGTTTTGAGGCATCAACTGACTTTTTTTTGTGGGAAAAAATTTCCCACTTAAATGAATTTTTTTTTTTCCTATTCTACACACAAATACCCTTCCAATGGCACAAGAATCACATCAATCAAATTTCTCATGTGAAAGTTATTCCACTCAGAAGTTGACCTTCCTGTTTTCACCACCATAATTCGAGAGGATGCCACATCGGCCCCCATCATTCATGAAAAAGGGGATAGACACATGATTATTATGTAGAATATATAGAAGATTTTTTTATTTTAATTTTGGTTAAGATTTAAGGTATTCAAACCTAACCTCTAGTAGGTTATCGGGTTGTATTATAGCTGGGAAACTAAGAGGAAAAGGGGTTCCATTCTTTCGAGTGCATTTGTTCCATAACTAAGTAGAAAATAGCCAAGAGAGATAGGTGATATAGGAAACAAAGAGTATTTGTGCACTATAGTAGCCCACATGCCACATACCATACCTATTTGTACTCACAGACTTTTTTTACTCAGAGAAAGAGAGAAGGTCGACCTCACCTTCTAGCAGGGTTTTTCTCCTGAAAGGGTTTCCCAAGTAATATCTTGTGTCAAATATGTGTGTGTGATTTTATTTTGCTATTATCTATTTTTTGGACAATTTTAATTCGCATGTATACACTATTAACAATAATCTACATATCCATAAATCTAAAAGGAAATAAAAGTGTAATAATGTAGAATTTCATATTTTAAATATAATTTTATTATATTTGTTGTGACAAAATATCCCATGGAATATCCACTATATTTTACAAATAATATTGGTATCATATCAAGTTTATTTGGGTATATTGTGGTGAGTTGCAAGGGATCTAGATCAACTGGGCCAAAAGTCATAAAACCTTAATCATGACCAATGAATTTGTGAATAATACTTGTGATCCCATAGAGGAGAGGTTTTAGCTATTGGAACAACAAGTCACCGATATAAATCATAATGTAAATCTCCTCATGACAACCTTGAGAAATAAGCTTTGAATATTCTGAGAAGATGGGGCTTCTAATGCAGACGAAAAATCAGAAAGGGGATCAGAAGATCGAGAAGAAACAAAGAACCGACCGAAGAAATGAACCGAGAAAGATCAACCCAGTTTAAGTGTCATGAATCAATCATAGCTCTTGTTCAAAATGGAAGAAAAGGTCAATGTAGAGCCTGCTATGGCCTAAATCTACCTCAGGCTGAAGGAAGTCAGAGTTCAGGGTAACATCAAACCATGCTCAGTTTGGTAGCTAGCCCTACTAGAACAGGAGAGGGCTCTCTTCGG